>VZTT01067934.1:47420-68474 GCA_013400855.1 Buphagus erythrorhynchus
GCCCTGCCGACGTGTCGGCCGCCGCCGCGGCGGGTCCGGCCGGGCTCCGCGCCCCAGGGCCTCCCTGGGTGCCCGGGAAGCGGCGCCCGGGGCAGAAGTATGCCGGCGGCCTGCCTGGCCCTGACGAGGGGTGGCTTGTGTTCTGGCGGACTGGGAGTCTGCCCGTTTTCCGTCGGTTTTGTCTTGCGGCCGAGGAGGCCGATGCTGGTGTAGTACTGGCATGTTTTGAGGCCGCCGGAGAAACGTGTTCTGTGTGCTGCTTGCCACTGGTCCCGTTGTGTTTACCGCCATGGATGAGTTCAGTGGGTAGTTAGTCAGAAGGAGCAGGCTGGAGGAAGAGATGGAAGCTAAGAAAGGAATTTCTGCAGGAAGAAATGGGAGTATGAAACCAGGAGAGAAAGTTGCTCAGTTTCTCTGTGCTTGTTTACAAGCGGGTGAAGCGTTTGGACTAGTATTCTGTAAAACCAGGGGTTGTCATCTAAAAGGGTGACTTTCTGCCATTTTAGGAACTTACCTTAGGAACTTCTCTTATCTCTCTTATCTAATTTGTCATTTATATGTTTCATCTGACCTTAAAACACTTTGATGGAAACATTATAAGAGAATTCAATATTTGTGGCTCATACTGCTGGCTTCTAGTTAGTAGCTTGATTTTAGGCAATGTTGTATATGTGATGGAGTTTTGGTATGTGTCGCAGTATTTTGCAGACTTGTTTGTGTGAGTACATGTGTATCTCTATCAAAGAATTGTCTTCCCTGAATCCACTGACCTTTTTTGGTTGTTTACTTGTTAAAGTTAAAGCTTAGTAAGACTGCTGATTTTTCTCCCCTTCCTCCCCACCACTTTTGTGTTTTCCTTGGAGGGTGGAGATGGATTTCTTCATGGTTAAAGATGCAGTTTTTAACTGAAATGAAATGATCATTGATCACAAAGTTGCTATTGCTGATTATGGAGTAGGACTATGCAGTCTGCAAGTATCTGCTGTCATGCATGTGTTCATAA
The DNA here is from genome assembly GCA_013400855.1 of Buphagus erythrorhynchus. Lineage (NCBI taxonomy): Eukaryota > Metazoa > Chordata > Aves > Passeriformes > Sturnidae > Buphagus > Buphagus erythrorhynchus. The sequence goes on from VZTT01067934.1 coordinate 48,424, forward strand.
CACTCTCTTCAATGTACAATAGTGGAATACAGGCTTTTCTAACTTGAACAGATCAAAATTATTGAAGTTTTATCGCAGTGATAAGTGATATCATGTGTTGTTCCTTAGTGGTTTTCAGTGACAAGTGCATGGACTATTATAAGAAGTGATGATGCATATTAAAAAGACATTCGAACTCTGTCTTTTTGTTAAAATAGAATTTGAAAGTAGGTTTTCATGTGTGTTTCTTATGAAGACTATAGCATGAATTTTCCTTTTAGTTGTTAGGTATTTGTACTAGGGAAAACTACATTTCCTGTCTTTGATATTTGTTGGTATTTTTAGAAGGAGTGACTGTTAATGAAACTGGGCTTAATATTCTCTTTTCAAAGCAGATTCATTTAGACATACCTAGTTAGAAAAAAAGAGATAATTGCCTAATTAATTACCTAATTGGTAAGCGAGTGTGAGTTTTGGTAGTTTTGGATCCTGGATGTAGACTTCCGAGGTATGTGTGTGAACAAACAATGCATTCTTGAAACCATGAGAACACTGTGACATTAAAAATGACATCTACCACTGTATCCTTGTGATTTTTTTTTTTTTTTTTTTAAAGCTAGTCTGTCTTTTAATTTCTCAATGATTCTCCTCTTACTTCACACCTCAGGTGTGCCCTTTTAGGCAACTTTAGTTACAGGGATAGAATAACACATATTAGTATGGGAGGGATGGTTTTCCAACTTTATGGAGAAGAGGTTTGGGGGCTTGATTTTAGTAGAACTCTGGAAATCTGTAGAAACTATATACTCCAAAAAAAAAGATAATTCTTTATTCAGAACTGTGAAAGGTTACTCACAGTTGACAATTTTTGATCCAGTGTGACTGGTTTGGGGATGGCTGTCTTGGAAGAACATGGTATAGGGAAAAAACAGGCTTTAATCATGTTCATGTGAATTTTTTTTCTGTATATTTTCTTTAAAATGGTCTGTACACAAAGTTACGAACAAGATTTATTGATATTTCTTGACAGAATTGGGATGCTGTACCAGTTTTGTGGTGGAAGAGCATGCATCTGGATATGTAAATGCTGGAGAAGTTAGAATTTTAAAGTGTTGGGACTTTAAGTAGGCTGTAAAGCATCTGATGGAGATTTACACTTACTTTTCATTAGGTTTTCTTGACTTCTTTGGTGTAATAATCTGTACAAAACAATTGTATGGGGTATTTTGGTTAGTTGGTTTTGTTGTTGTTCTTTTTTAAGTGAGATTTTGTTACCCTTCACAAAAAGTTTCACCCTAGCCTGCCTGCTTTTTCACTGGGCTCTCATTTCAAACATGAGGTCTAGACTCCTGTTCCTCCCAAATCCAGGAAAAGGGACACTAACTAGGATTTGAATCAGTGTTGCTTTTTTTGATGTGTTTATTCAGTGTTCAAGAGACTTCCTTGGTAATGCTGTCAAGAGTTAAGTATTTATCTCTCAGTATTGCTAGGCTCTTCTAATTTTTCAAAACTATTTTTGTTCTGTGATTTGGTGTTAAGAGGCTAGCTGTTCTTTGCCTTTGGTTTTATAGAATGCAACATGAGGTCATTCCCTTCATAGGAACAATATGCTGTGTTTCTCTGGGTTAGCCCCTCTGTGGAATAGTATGTGGTGGTGTAATATTTGGCACCCTACAAGGAACAGGTAGACAGTTTTTTTTGTTTTGCTCTGCAAAGTTTACCAGAAGATACTTCACATATTACAGGTTATGTCTTTTTGTGAACATGTGTCTGGCAATGATTCTCTTATTTGGCAGCAGACACCACCCAGGACAGCAGAAAAATCCAGAATTGCATCTACCAGGAATATCATTACAGGACCTTTTTTGCAACTTGTTTTGTGGAACTAGGTCACAACAGCATTAACTGGCCTGGGTTCAGATTCCCTACAGCTGGCATCTCCAGAGGGCTCTCAGTTCCATGTCACCTGCATCACTTAGTTTTCCATCTCTCATGCTCTGCGCCTCACTCCCAGACCCAGTTCCGTCCTCTTCTGCTTGTTCTCACTAAAGGAGGTAGTCTTTAAGTTTCAAAGACCTGTCAGCAGTGCAAGTGCTGGTCCCCATTTGTCAGCATATCTCATGAATCAGCAAAGGTCTGCAGTTAGTCTTAGTCCCACATGAAGTAAATTATGAATGGATGGTGGTGACACAGCGAGGAAGGGAGAGCAGTGACTGTCAGGACCACATGACCTTTCCAAATATTCTCCTCTGGCTTTGAGATCCTTTTAGCGGAGGAAGCCAGTGTTTCAGTGCTCCTTTTCTTTTTGTGTATACACAAATGGTTGCATAGAGATACTGAAATCAAGTGTTTGTTTGTTTGTAGTAGAAGGATAAATAACCAAATCTTGAAAAAGAAATGCATCTTCATCTTTGAAATTCAAGAAATCGTAGTTACAGTTGAATATATACCAACCACTTCAAAACCATTAGGATAAAGGTAATGTTAGCTGTACAGTGAAAAGATTGGGAGTCTGGGTTGGTGATATTTTCTGTAAGGTCACAATACAAAGCATAAAACTTAGTCTGAAACAAACTTTTTGAAAACATTAATAGCAAGGGTAATTTCTGCCCATTGTAATGATGCAATAGCTGTGTCATACTTGAGCTGCAGCAGGATACTACAAACTCCCATAACAATAATGCTCAGCCAGTTGATGCATAACTTAATACTTCATATGGTGTCAATTGTAAAGGTGCCACACAAAATGCAGAATTAATATATTTTTGCATGTAAAACTTCTCTAATTCACTTAACAAGACTACATCTTTTTCATACAAAGTACTCAAGATACAGTGTTGGTGAAATGTGGCATGTAGTAATGAAATGTGTGTCTGTGAGACCAGTTGCAACTTGCTGCCTTCCAGTACTTACTTTGCTTGCATCTTCTCCAAACAAGAAGTTTGCTATTTCACAATACAGAATAATGGCAAATTCTTTCATGTGTAGCTGCCACTGAGATCTATTTTGTAGGAAGTAGTCCAGATTAAGTTGTACATGTCATACAAAACAGTGAGGATTTTTGAATTGGTATTTGAGTCTGCCAAAGCATTTTCTGACTGTAAATGCAAAGTGTTTCGTACTCTTGTTCGTTTACTCTATGGTAGCATATTAATCCATCTAATTACTGATGTAGTGCAGTATCTGAAATGAGCTGTTAGTGTGACAACCTGACTAGTGAGAGCAGTGTTTAGGCACAAAAAATGTTTACGTTAAATGTGAACAGTGCAAATGTGATTTGGAAATATTTGAACACAGTCATTTTCTTTTTTATTAAACTTGTTTGATTTCAGTAGGAAACTGAATCATCATTTAATGATAAAAAGAGCTGGAAACAATTCATATTTTAACTGGCAGAATACTTACTGGCTTTATGGAAGCTAGGTTTTAAAAGAAAGGTTCTAGCTCTGCTTTAGGAAACTGTGAGCCAAGCTGCTGCTGTTCCTGCGGAGTCTGAACAAGGTCTTCCAAAAACGTTTGTAAAGGGAGATCGTTTTATTTCTCAGGTCTTTATAAAATATAATGACACCATCATGGGAAAAGGGAGAAAAATAGATTTAAATTATCAGTGTTGAAAGGCTGATAGCCTATATCTTGAGTAGGAAAACTGAAAAAGAACTGTGATACTTCCAACATTATTGGATGAGGATGAAAAGACAAACGGTGAAAAAGCTCTCTTCCAAATGTTAATTTGAACAAGAAGTGATTCAGGGTAAATTTATAGAGCCATGAAAATTGCTTGAGTGGTACTGGACAAATAAAATTCATGCATGTTAAATAAAAGGAAGAAAGTTTTTCAAATACTCTTGCATGTTTACGTTACTGATAGCATTTGAGGGAGAGTTGTTGGTGTCGCTGTTGTTGTATTTTCCTTGTTATGTTACTTCTGTTATTCTTAAATACAAGACTAAAGCAGTGACCAGTACAAAAAGTGTTACTACATTCAAGAACTGCTGGACACAGCAGCATATCTGAAGAGTGTTGCTCAGGAATTGGGATGTACCAGAGGCAGGTTGCAGAGACAGCAATAATTCAACTTCATTTGAGTATCTTTATTTTGTAAACAGCTGCATATTATCTACTCCCACACCTCCCTGCATTCTTTAGGGTGTGCAGGAGGGCTCTCTGTTAGACCACCTCAGTGTTTGGGAGTGTACAGAAAATGAGCAGATAGAGACATTACAGAAAGAAAGGATGGCCAAGGTGTTGACAGTCAAGTTTTGCTGTGGAAAGCTGGATCAACTGTCCTGTCCTCTGTTGCAGACCATGTGAACTGCTAGGTAAGTTACTTTGCCAAGAATTCACAGGTAGTAGTTCCCTATGAAGATCTGGTTTGGGGTTTTGGGATCTGAGCATTCACACCTGCAACAGCATTAGCTGAGCAATGAACTTTGAAAAAACACTTAGTTGTAGAAAATCAAGAATTCTTAAAAATCCATCCTTTGGCATCTCAGATTGGGTGACTGAGTTCAGTGGACTTAGAGTTTTATTCTTTACAAATTGTGGTTTCCCTTTATTTCAAGAGAAGTGAGATCTTGCTTAAAAATGTTAATAAAATTAATTAATTGATATTTGGGCTGCACTGAAATGCTGTTGATAAAATGCTTGCATAGAGAAGGCAGTGAGAAAATTAATAGCCAGTGCAAATTTCTTTGAACTGTGAGATAACTAAGGGCTTAGGCTGACCAAGAAGGACAAAACAAATAGGGGCTTTCCTGTTTATTCACTGAACATCACACACGCTAGTGCACTGAGTAAGGTAGTATTTTTTAAGAAAGGAATATAATCGTGTTAGATCACATCAGATATATTGTCACCATGAATTGATACTAGGCATATGTACATTTTAATGTGAATAAGGCAGTGAGCTTTCATGGGTTTTGTTCCTGGAATCATTTGGGCGAAATCCTCCACATGTAATGTGTTTTTCCCTTCTACAGGATTTACAACAGATGAGCAGATTTGGTAGCTGTAGATTCTGAAAATGGAGACATAATGAAGAAGGGGTATACAAAACTTTAGCTGTAGGCAGAAGTGTTGCTCACTCATACAGAAACAGCATTATAAAGATACTGTGAGCAGTTCAGAAAACTCAAACAGAGTGCTGTTAGTGGCTCAGGATGTAAGGGTATGTGAGGGGGAATTACTACATGGACAAAAATTGGAAGGGTATTTGCCTCAGGCTGATAGAGAATCTGAAAGAAAGGCATCACTGCATAAAAGGTAATCTGTCATCTCACTTTTCAAATACAAGAAGAAATCTCATTAGTTAAAGGTGAGGAATAAAATTGCACTGCTTTTTTGTACATTGTGTGATGAGGTTATGGAGAATTTTTTTCCTGATTGTTCTTGAAGCTACCTCATATCTAGATTTAACAGTTAAAGCTTTGAATTTAATCTTAAACTTTCTGCTCCAGGTATTTTAACTACTTCCAGTTCAAATGTGGCTGTCAAGGATCTTAAATCTTAGTTCCCTTTCCCTTGAGCTTCACTTGAGTTTCTGGTTTGAGGTTACTCCAGCAGTTTTCTGTATATCTAGTCCTAATGGTTATCCACATTTTTTTTCTCAGTGTAGTATTTTGACATGATAAAGTAAGAGCATTTGGAATTCATTGTGAGGCATAGAGGCAAGCTCATTAGTTTCACTGTTTCAGAAAATATGTATAAACCCAACGTTTCAGTTCATATCTACTTGTAAAGCTTTGTGTGATTTATTGTCATTTACTAAGTTTAGAAGTGAGATCTGTGCCAAGTAAAAATTTTGAGGCAGCATCGCAGAAGCCTTGGAATTGGGTATCAGAGGTGTGTGCAGGTAATGGCTTTATTTCTACCGCTTGAAGTTATTTGTTCTAGTTTAGAATTAATTTTTAAGTATGACTAGAAGTCATCACTGGAGCCTCTGACATTTTAGGAAAAAATTACTCCACCCCACCTGCCAGGTTTGTTCTGAGAATGTAGTTTGAATAAATTGATTGGGGGAGGATGGATGGATTTACTTGATGGAATTTTAATTTTCTTTTGTTTTAATGTTAAAATATTTGTAAAAAGTTTTAGGCGTAGTCTATGATTTGCTTTTTGTGGGTGTTCTTTTTATTGCTCACTTGTCACCCTGCAGTGAATTTCATGTATGTGTTACTTCTTTCTGTTGTGATTGCTTTATTTGGAGCTTCTAGGAGACTGTTTCTAAAAGTTACCCCATTTTCAGTTGGATTTTGTTGCAATAAACTTGGAACCTGGACACAAGAGACTGTGGTGTTTCTCCCATGTGCACATGGGATATCAGGTGTAGATTCTGTCTTGCCAATAGGCAGTCAGGAAAGTCTTCTACAGGTAGAAGTTAGTGGTCTTGTTGCAGTGAGTTTTGTAGATGTAAGTCCATTCTTCCAAATTTTTTACTCATCAGGACATTTCACTAGCATATATTGTTTGCAGCTATCACTTTGCATTACATCCCTGTATTACTTAAAATTTGTCTTTAATTTCCCATTTTTTCAAAATATTATTGAATTACTTAAAATTTGTCTTTAATTTCCCATTTTTATGAAAATACTATAAATTTTATGAAAATTTATGAAAATTGATCTTGTTCTGCATTTGATTTGTATCATCCCACTGTCACCACTGATGAAATCAGATGAAGAAAAATATTAATTAAAGGTTTTTACAAAATATACTGCAAAAGTAAGATGAAACAATGGACAAAGTTCTAAAAAAAAAATTATAACTGCATTTTTTTTTCTTACCTCAGGTCAAATTTGGTCTTTCCCCTTCTGCCACTTCCTGGTGCCAGATTCTTTTTGGGAGGCAATGTTTCTTGTCTTGACTGACAAGAGGTGCTGTCTCTGGTAGGATAAATTATCTTTGCTTGCTTTCTTTCTTTCTTTCTTTCTTTTTGTCTTTGATCTCTTATCCTTTACCCTCTTACTTTGTTGTCACTATTCTCTCTTCCCCTTGCTGTGCTCTCCCTCCCCTCCTTTTCTCCTTTGAGTGCTCTGGGGTGGGATTTGCAACAACCCCTTGGAAAGCTGTAGACACCTGTTGGGTGTAAGTGTAATAGAAATTAAATGCCTGCCTCTGTAAGCCTCTTTGAAAAGCAGAGCTCTGGTGTTTCTTGGTGCACAACTTGCCCTCACTTATTTCAGAAAAAAAGCTGTTCCTGGAAAGGTTTTAGGCAGCCAGATAAAGAGATGGATTTGTGGTTTGGTTTTGTTTGTTGGCAGATGAGATGAGGTGCCTTTAGTAGTGAAAGTTTTACTAGGTTATGGCTGATGTATTCTTTAATTATTTCTTGAGCAGAATCATTGTTTGCCAAACTCTTCAGCAACAGCTGATTCCTTGTGTAAATGCTATTTACTATCAGGTTATTGAAACTAAAGCAGCCAATATTCTTGACTGAAAGTGATTTCTAGTGGCTCCTTCTATGAGACTGTATTTACTCTAAAAATTTGAAAGGGTGAGGTGAAATCGATGTATAAACAGTGTAGAAATCAGCATAAAATAATGTGCCAGATAAAAATAATAATATTGATATTAGGGTTGTAATTTTAAACTAATATCCAGAGGAGTTTTTAGACCAGCAGTGTTGCTTTCTAGATACTTAATGGTGTGGGAGGAACTTCATGGCAGCTTCTGGAAATAAACACCTGGGTATGTGCCTAGAACAATGTTAGAATTACTTAGCAGATGAATAGCAGGATCCTGTAGGTGCCTGGTTGGAGAGCAGTGCTGTGAGCTGTTAAACAGCTGATATTCTGGGTACTTGATAGGTATCTCAAGTATCCTAGCTCCAGCAGCAATAGATTTTCAAGATCCCAAATGCTTAATATGTAGTCCTGTAAGGACCTCTTGTGTGATTGTCAATAACTTCTTTCTTTATCTCCAAGTAAGTGATTCTTGTAAGAATCGACATTCAGTTTTATTGGAAATATGTTCTTGCATATTTACCTCTGTATGTGTATTAGCTGTACACGCTCAGAAATTGTTGTTCACCTGGAATGAATACACACTGCTGTGAGTCTTGATTATAAACCCTTGTTAGTTGTACTTTATTTCATAATAGAATGAAATTAACTCTGAAGAAATCTGTGGTTTGGGCACAAAGGCTTCTCTGCTTAGGATACTAGCACATCACTTCTACTCAACAAAGCAAATGTTTGAATTATGGCATATTTGCATATGCTTTTAATGTAGGCAAGAATGCTGAGATGTGCCTAACACAAATGGTGTTTAGTGTACAGCTATTAAATGTATTTCAGCATGCATGCTGATGTGTGGGTTATCTTTGCAAACAGAAAATCTCTGTAGTGAGAAGTAGCTTACTATCCACCGATAAAGTGGGTCTTTGAGAGGAACTTTACCAAGACTAATAGTGCTGGAACAAAGGTCACTTCTGGACTGACATAATTGTGCCACTGCAGCTTCCAAAGTTTCCTCTGTCTATTTCCTGAGAGTAGATAAGGCCACTAACTTCAGCCCCTGAATTACTGCTAGTGTTACTTTTTACATGACCAAAGTAGAGTGTTTGAACTAGTTGTGGGAAGGGAGGTAAGTTTGGGAAAGAGATTTCAGGGATGCCCTTGGGGAAAGACATCTAACTTCACAAAAGTAAGCTGTAGAGAATTCACAGCTGTCTATGTAATGACATAGACATGTCATTAGTAATTAATAATAATTAGTAATGATTAGTAATAATTAATAATTAGTAAAGACTAAGCTTTTTTCAGTCTAGATGTGCATAAGATAGTTAAGGTGATTTTAATTCCATACCAGTTTCCTGCTATCATTTGTACTGTTCTGATAAGATGAAAATGTCAGTAAGTGTTGTTTGATCCCTGACTGTGCAGATGGAAGTCAGTTACTTCTGCTGATAACTATGACCTGTTAATTGCATTAATTAGATACCTTGCAGGTTTAAGAAGATGGAGTAGAAACTGCAGAGTGTCTTGACTCAGGAGAAGGTCAGACGCATTTTCCAGCTCTCTTCTCCCTTGGTTATCTTCAAGTTTAGAAAATTCCAAAGACCAGTAAAAGCCTATTTGCCTTCCTGAATTCAGAAAGAATGGGTATTGTGATTTGCAGGTATCTTTTCCAAGGTTGTTTGCCGTAAGGCCTGTGAAATGCTAGACAGGATCTGACAACATACAGTGTTCCTTATTCTGAAAGACATATACGGTGAACAGAGAAAACAGCTTGAGATTTTGCTGTAGAAGAATGGCTTTGTAAATGAAGATATACAAGTAAAAATTCATTAGAATATAAACTTCTCTTTATAGTATAGATAATTGAATAATTGACTATTACTAGTCAAGTTTGTGCTCATAGAGGTTGCTATTGGTTGCTATGTTCTTGTGCGTTGCAGATTGTTGTCTGAAGTTTATTTAGCAGCAGAGAATCTACAAGATACAAACTTTCAAGTTTCACTCATGTCACATTAAAAAAATAAGCATAAATGGAGGATATTAATAAGTTTTGGGTTATTTCATAGTTTATTAGAATATTATTATTATATTATTAGAATATATTATTAGTATTGGAGCCGAATACTGAGAGGTATCATTCTTATGTGCCTCTAAGCTCAGTTAATATTTTGTTCCTGGAAGCATTAGGAATTAAAGGAAAATGACCAGAAAGTGAAGGAATGGACTGTTGGGAGTTGCATGCCAGAATATATTTATTTAGCCAAGACTGAAGTACTTCAAGGTGATAATTGAATGAAGAAATGCAAGGGATATCAGGCTTATACCCAGCCTTAGTTTATAGTTTATGTGTAGACTAGGAGACTTGATATATTTGTGGTTGCATATTTGACATGCACATCATATCAAACTACAGAATCCAACACAGAATGCAGTGAGGCAGTCTTAAAAAACAATGTACATGTTTAAAGAAGGTATTAATTGCAGAAGATACAAGTTCAAGGATGAGTGATTTTGCTCTTAAACATTTGAGAACTTGAAAAAGTTCATCTGTTTAGTGGATGAAAACCACCTTTCTGTGTGGAATTCTAGCAGTGTCCAGTTGGCAGTGGAGAGCAGAGCTTATAAATTAGTCTCAAAATGTTAAGGAAAACCTTATGCTTCCAAGAGGCAGAAGCTGAGGTAAAAGAGCTAAAATACCTCCCATATGTCCACCTTAATTTTCTAGGTTTTCCTCACTAGTATCTTTGTATTACAGATTTTTTTTTCTAATAGATTGTTTTAAAACTTTTCAATGAAGATCTGTCAGATTTGATTGTTACACTTAATTTTTTTTATCCTTAAAATACTGTTTCATTTATTTTGTAACTGTGGCATGGCAGCTGAGCCTGTAGTAAGTAGTGAGACCTAAAGGGTGTTTGACCATCTCTCTCCTTTTTTCTTAAATGATGAAGTGAGGTAAGTTTTATCTGTTTTGATAAAATGCTGTGTTATTGATACCTGGTTTATTTTGTGATTCAGCAAATAAGGTAAAACATCAGAGTCTTGTTTGAGAAAATGAGCTAATTACATTAAAAATACTTAAGTACTGAAGACTTTTGAGCTGTGATCTACAAATTGGTGATGGGTTTTAGTGTTAGTGGTAGATCAGAAGCTCTTTAGAAAAATTATGTGACATAATCATTATTTTCAAATAGAGTGGTTAGTAAGTTATTCTTAAAAGCAAGTTGGATACATGTGTGAGATGATCAGGACTATCGGGGAAATGTCCCAGAACATCATACTTTGGTTCTTTATGTATATACTGTTTAAGGGGACAAGAAAAACAAAATGATAGGTAATAAATCTCAGTGAAACTCATCCTAATGAGAAAAACAAGGGGAAAGGTAAGGCTGGCAAATGGTTGTGCTGCCAATACAGGGAACATATGAGCAACATATAAGGAGCCCTGTTAAGAAGAGCTTGAGGATGCTGGTGGATGAGAGGCTGGACATGATCTGAGAGCCCAGAAAGCCAGTTGTATCCTGGGCTGCATCCAAAGCAGCGTGGGCAGCAGGGGAGGGAGGGGATTCTGTCCCTCTGCTCTGCTCTGGTGAGACCCCAGCTGGAACCCTCCATCCAGCTCTGGGGTCCCAGCACAGGAAGGACACAGAACTGCTGGAGTGAGTCCAGAGGAGCGACACCAGGTTGATCAAGAGGATGGAGCACCTCTCCTATGAGGAAACACTGACAGAACTGGAATTGTTCAGACTGGAAAAGAGAAGGCTTTAGGGGTACCCTAAATGTGGCCTTCCAGTACCTGAACGGAGCCTACGAGAAAGTTGTGGAGTGAGTATTTTACAAAGTAAAATGACTTCAAACTGGCAGAGGATGGGTTTAGATTAGATATTTTTAAAAATTCTTTTGAATATGATGAGGCACTAGAACAGGTTGCCCAGAGAAGCTGTGGATGCCTCATCCCTGGAAGTGTTTTAAGGCCGGTTTAGATGGGGCTTGGAGCAACCTGGTCTAGTGAAAGGTGTCTCTGCCCACAGCAGGGATGTTGGATCTAGGTGATCTTTAAGGCCCTTTCCAACCCATTCTGTGATTGTTCAAATTAGGAAAGAAGTCTGTGCCATGAAGAATTGGAAAGAAGAGGAGGGAGGAATGGAACAAACTCAAAGCCTGATGGAAGTAAACATGCAACCTTTTTTGCTTCAGATTACTATATTTCCCACAGTGCTCTTCTGGTATAGCCTTCCTATCATAAGCAGTTCTAGTTTCTGGAGACATGTTATCAACCTGAGATGCAGTTCTGTATAACAGAGAGTGGGAGAAAAGGTCCCCAAGGCAGTCTGTTAATGTTCAGAGTAAGAAAAATGCTTTGAGAAGGCCCAGGATAGAATATTGCAACTACTTAAATGAATAAATTGAAGGATTTCAACCTCCCATTTCCCCTCTGTGTTGTGTTCAGAGAGACTTAATTATTTTTTCAAGTTACTAGGTCTCTTGTGGTGTTAAGGAAAGATAAATTCCTTTTATGATAATGTGATAGCATTCAAAGTGGTGATTTTGAAGGTAGTCTTTAAGTTTGAAGGTGTTTTTGTGCTCATCTCTATGACCTGAGTTGGCTGGGAGGAATATAGGTGTGACTGCCTTGTATTAGGCATTAATGCTTTCTTTAATGACGAGAAGAACCACTTGCTTTTATTTCCCTTCCTCTTCCAGCTGCTTTCTAGATGTGTTTTCATGACCTGAAAAGTGTGTATTTCCAGACCACTTGGTGCAAGTCTTTTAAGTCTGAGCTATTATGAGACATGTAATCACAGAATGTTACTATTGAAGCTGGAGCACTTGCTGCATGCAGACTTCTTCTGTCTTTCACTTCCAGCTCTTTGGTTTCCCAGCCAGTATTGCCTACTTTCTGCATTGTTACCTGTGGTAAATCACGCCTTTTCCCCATCCCACAGTGTGGGAAAAGCTTGCCATGTTTGCCTATTTGGGTGATGTTTAAAAGGATCAGGTGTGAATTTAATAGTGCAAGAGGAAGTAAAGCTGAGTGTGTATTCCTTACACCAGAACTATGTCTAAAGTGTACCTAAATAGTTAATTTCAGCTAAGCTTCTCTTAGCCTCTGCCAGGTGTTGTGGGTTTTTTTTTTCAGCCTACCTGGAACAGTGGCTCATAGAAAAATCATTCTTCAAGCATGTTTACCTCTGTTCAACTGGTCTGTATTACTCAGTTGTCTTCCAAGCCTGATGGGACATGTGTCTTATTCTTCTTGTGTCTCTTTTTTATGCCACTCTTAAATAACAGCAGTCCAAAATGCACAAAGGTTTATTTTTCTGAGCATACTATTTCTTAATGCTTTTAGGGGTCAGCAGAGAAGTACCAGTTATTTTGTTTAATTTTTTTTAATATTTTAGTCTTCTTCATGTCTCTAACACCTGTAAAACTCATTTGTATGTGATATACTTTCCCCTGGCCCAATTCTCTTTTAGCTGGGGCTTACCTGAACAATGTATTTCTGTTGTCTCATCCTGAAGCAAACTCAGGAACATTGTCCTGTCCTATTGAGTGAGAAACTTTGCCACTAATTTTACTAGATAGAAGATGTAGCTTAGTGCTGTTACTGTTATTTTCTTGTCCTGGAGTTGTTGGTAGCTTTCTCAGTTTAAGTATTTTTCTATTAATAGAGTTCGTATGCTGTTTGCCATTTTCCAGATTAACAGAGTTGTTAAATAAAACCATGTCTGATGCCAGTTCCTTTGCTGCCACACTACAAACTTCCTGTGCTCCGTTGCTATCTTTTTATTTTTAATGTATTTACAGTACTTCAGCAGGTTTTTGTTACGATGATTTTGATGGTCAAATTAAATTATATTGATTGAATGATAAGAGACATGTGAAATAGTATTAAATATTAAATTGGAAATCCAGATTGGCTTGATCAGAAATCCTGCATGATTACTGCACAGAGTTGGGCATGTTTTGCAAGTGCTTACTAATTGCTTATTCCTGATGCCCAAGATGACTGAAACTGTCGTGTGTATAACTTATACAACCTGGGATGTGAAAGCAAAAATGGAAAAACTTCTTTCTGCAGCAGGCTGGCTGATGCTCATGGTTCAAGGCTGAAACTTGCTGGGCCAGCTGTACTGTTGGATTCTTTGTTTTTACGACAGGAAAATGGTTGTCCAGCTCTCCCCAGCACTACTGGGGCAGTGCCTCGAGTACTGTGTTCAGTTGTCTCTTCACTTTAAAAAGGACATTGAGATCCTGGCATGTGTCCAGAGGAGGGCAACAGGGCTTCAAAAGGTGCAGAAAATACAGAATGGCTGAGGGAGCTGGATTTGTTTAGTCTTGAGGAGGCTCGGGGGGACCTCATCACTCTCTACAACTACCTGAAGGGGGTGTGTCTCTTCCAACGTGCATTCAGTGAGAGGACAAGAGGAAATGGCCTGCTGCTAAAACAGGGAAGATTCAGATCAGATACCAGAAAAAATATTTTAGGGTAGTCAAGAATTGGAATAGTTTGCCCAGGGGGATAGGGGAACCAGGTATCCGAGATGCATCTGGATCCTGGTACGAGGTGATATGGTTTAGTTGTTAAGGGATTACAGTGGTATTGCTGGGTGGACAGTTGGATTTGATGACTGTGAAGGTCGTTTCCAACCTTGATGATTCTGTGATTCTAAGTATCAGACACTGTGCAAGTGGGCTTCATGAAGATTGTTGACGACAGAGAGGTGAGCAGATTCAGGTGTGTGTTTCTAGTCCAGAGAGGAAGGAGGAGTGCAGTGAAGAAAACAAAATCCTTTTGTAGGCNGCTAAAACAGGGAAGATTCAGATCAGATACCAGAAAAAATATTTTAGGGTAGTCAAGAATTGGAATAGTTTGCCCAGGGGGATAGGGGAACCAGGTATCCGAGATGCATCTGGATCCTGGTACGAGGTGATATGGTTTAGTTGTTAAGGGATTACAGTGGTATTGCTGGGTGGACAGTTGGATTTGATGACTGTGAAGGTCTTTTCCAACCTTGACGATTCTGTGATTCTAAGTATCAGACACTGTGCAAGTGGGCTTCATGAAGATTGTTGACGACAGAGAGGTGAACAGATTCAGGTGTGTGTTTCTAGTCCAGAGAGGAAGGAGGAGTGCAGTGAAGAAAACAAAATCCTTTTGTAGGCCCAATTCCCTCTCTTTCATCCTCCCTTTTTTTTTCATTTCCAAGTCCACAACATCTCTGCCTGCAACTTTAGTCCTACTAGTTCTTTTTAGTCTGATTACTTCTTCCACTTTGCTGTAAGAAGATCCTGCATGTTCAGCCATGTTGCACACAGGCTGTATGAGGGACCAGCGTGTTTTTGGTTATTTCAAGGGTATAGTATGTGAATTTTCTGTTCAGTACTTGTAGCTGCAAGGGTGATGAAGTAGATTCTATGTTGCAGGCATCTTTAATGTTTATTTTCTCAGTTTGCTTTAGTAAACATGAGGAAAAGTAAACAAAAGTGACCATCCTATGATTTGGTTGATTTTTCTGGTGAAATGCTCACAGAAACAGCAGAAGTTCTCAAACTAGGCAGTAGTCTTCATTAAGAAATGAAAGTGTGAACCCTTTCAGTACTTCATTTAAGTTTGAAAGAAATATTTAAGTAGCTGGCATTTTCTTTCTGGAGAAGAAACCATTGATAGGCTAATTTAGTATTTGTGTTGTGCATTAAAGAAATACAGTGATTCTCACTGAGCACTGGTGAACGAAAAACAGTACCAGAATTGGCTGGAAGGTTGGGTTATAGATATTCAGCTGCTGATAGGAATGCTAAATGGTGATAACCACCCATGAAACTAGTGTCTTCCAGTGTATTGCTAAGAGGAACAGCAGAATGACTAAATATTGCTATCTGGAACTAACGGTTGTTTTTACAGTTTGAGTACTTCAGGTGTTGGCATCATATGTGTTTAAAGTGTTTTCTCATGACTGGTATTTTCTTTGAAATTTCTAAAAATTAAACAATACATTCAAAGTATTGATAAAGTTCAAGGCTTCATGTTGAGGCTGGAACCTATTTCAGTATTACCCATCTTTGACCATATGCTCTTTACAAGAAAAAAAAAATGCTGAGTTTTCTACAGTTTCTCAGGGAATTTTTTGTCTGGGTCCAATTATTTGGTTTCTAATATCATTATTATTATTATTTTGATTGCCCTTAGTTTTGAGGACACCAACTAGGGGCAAAAACCTTTGCTTTTTTTACACATGTGTCTATCCAAGGCAGTAATGACTTGGGACATTACAGACACTTCCATTGATGTTACCTCATAACTTTGCTTGCAATTGTAAATACAAATTGATCCTGATGTATATAGTATTTGAACCATATGATTTTTTCAGTGTTATTCTCACCATTATGAATTCAGACTATGTGCTCTCTTGGTGTATCTATTAAACCCAGGACGAGTTACATTCATTTTAGTTAATTTCTAGCAAAACCAGTGTCCTAAGATCAAATTATGTTTGGCTATCAGGATTAAAATATGAAAGTTATTGAGAAGGAACATATTTTTGACCTTTTTTTTCCTATAATCACTCAACGAACCATTCAACATGGTACATGTAAAATGCTGAAGTAATTCACCTGGATGAAAAGATGTGGGCTTGATATAAATGTAGAAAGACTTCTGCAGTGAAGGGGTAAAACATACTTTATTAAAGGGACTGTTAGGTATGGTCTGACTCACGTCACTCAGTGTGAAGCTAGAGAGACTTGAGAGTTGATACTGCAGTGGAATACTTCTGAAGAAACTTTCAGAACCTAATGTTTGATAGTTTAAGGTGAACCAAAGTTCTTTAGGCTGTTAGCACAATGCTGTCCTCTGGTGGAACAGTGTTGCATTAAAAGAGCATTTTACACTGATCAGAAGGATTTTAATTAGATGTGATTTATGTTATGCAGTGTATGTTGTATAGCAGTATCAAAGTAGAACAAAATTTCAGGATGCCTCCAATATCATCTATGATGTAATATAATCTGTAACTAAAATGGATATTTCTTACTCTTACCATTCCAAGCCAGTATTTTCCATAAGGTGAATCAGAAGTTCTCATTGAACAGCAAGTTGTTGGGGGTTAACAGGATTTCGTTCTGTGATTCTTCCAGAAGTTAATAGTAACAGTTCTTGCAAGTCAGAAGTGTATCTGAATAGCTGTCACAGATTGTTTATGCTTTTCTGTAGGCTGGTTCTATGCTTTTGTTCCCTGATTTAAAGTGAACTTCTACAGAATGTGGGTTGTTTGTTTGTTTTTTCCACAAAACCAGGGATTAATGTGGATGCATCCTGTTTAATCTAACAGTCTTGAATCTGTTACATACCTGGAAATGTGAGGTAAATGCAGGGAAATGTGGATAGACACATACTGAAAGACATGCTGTGCTAAATAAAACGTTACTTTTGGGAGTTTGAGGTTTGTGCAGAATGAATTTTTGGAATTTAAGTTGATGTAAAGATTGAAGTGTAAAAGATAAAAATCAAAAGCTTTTGTTATAGGAGAAAGAATAAGGTAGGAGGAAATTATTTGTTTTTTTCAGTTTCTAGATCGCATGTTGGGTAGGTAGTCAAGATTTTGGCAGCCGAGTTATAGGCTTGAAGAAGAACAGGAACAATGTCAAGCCTGACTTTGCTCAGACTGTTATAAAGAGGGAAAAATAAGTAATATAATTTCTGGGAAGGAGATCCTACTGGATTCAGGGGGAGGTCTGGGGATTGTACCATGTGTTTAACTCCTAAATTTCAATTTAATTATTTTCCCTTTTGCAGTTTTCATTCTCTGCTACAGATAAGGATTTAAACATAACCTGGTACATCCCTTGCTGCCAGCCTGTTCCTCTGAACGGAGGATGAGGTGCTAGTTGTAAAATACCAACTCTGAGAGATCTAGAAAGAAGGCTGTCTCTAGAACATTCCTATTCTCTTGGTCTGACTTCACCAGCCATAGGGATATGTTATGCTAATATTAGTTTTTTCTGTTTGAAGCAGATTTTAGGTGTTCTAATAATTGATCGTAAGTAACAAAGTTGTCAGTTTTTTGAAGACCTGGTAGATTCTCACTGCAAATGTTCTGAAGTTTTAAATACAAACATTGTTCTGGTTTATGTTTATGGCTGAATTTCCCCAAAGTTAATGTCACATCGTATAAGGAGACTGCAGGTTGTAATAATGTGGAGAAGTATTGACATGAAGAAAACATGTAAATGAGAGCTTTTTAAAAATGTCTGTCTTCAAGTAGGAATGATGTAAATGTTTGAGAGAACACATGACAGGAGTTTGTTGCAAGGAGGCTTACATCTGCATTAAATCAGTTGTTCCAAGCTTAAATGGAAAGAGTGGGTAAAGTACTACTTTCTGGAGAAGCACGGGTTAGTACTTTAGTTGGGAAGCTGTTTGTGTCTGACATAGGTTAAACTAGTCTGCTTATTTCAGTATGATGTCTAACTTGCTGATCAGCTGTTTTCTAGAAAGTTTAGTAGGCAACAAAAAGACTTGCAGTGCTGCCAGTAGCTGCTAAGTGTTGTGTGTACAGCATCCATTGTTGGGGAGATCTACTTGCTGCATAGGTAGAGTTTTGTGGGTCTCTGTGTGGGAGGAAAGAAGCAAACAAACCAAGTGAAGCAGTGAAATTCAGACTACAGAGTTTGCAAGCTAAGTGATGCCTGGAAAGGCTGACCTGGAACAGAGTCTAGACAGAGCAGCAGGAATAAAATAGTTATTTATTGAAAGGATACTCCTTGAGCAGTGCAAGAACCTGGCCAGAACTGCACCCAAGTCGAATCCAAGATGCATTCTGGTCATGAGTTTTACACTTTTATAAGTTTTGTTTCGTCCACATATTGGAGTCAATTGTCCAACCACAGCTTCAGGTTATGAAGTCTCAACTCCTTGGCTTGCCCCTTTCCCTTTGCTGTTGTTTATGTTTTTTGGGTAATAGGTGTCCTTGATTCTCTAGCTAGGAAGGGNATCAGATTGTTAAAAATCCTTCAGAGTTTATGAATGAAACTTCAGAGAAAAGAAAGTTATGTGAGAAAGCCCTTTTTTTCCCCTTTTTTAAGCTAACCAAACCAATTTTGAAGATAGTAACATCCTCAACACAGTTCAGCTATTAACAGAGATTCTGAAGGTACTTTCTTCTGATATGCTGTTCCATGTAGAGAGATGCTTGCAGAATAGATAAGCAGTGAGGTGAATAAAAAATAGGTTCAGTATTCACGTAAGCACCGTGCTTAGACATTAGAAGCTATTAGTGCCTCAGGCTGTCTCAGTAGGTGAAGAAACAAAAGGCAAAAGTGGTAAAATTATTTTTCTCACTGTTCCTTTAAATGAAATGATGCAGTTGTTTGAACAAGTTGAGGAGATTCAAAAGAAATTGTTTATTGATGTGTTTCTGAATTACTTGTGGTAAAGCTTATGTTAGAAGCTACAGAGTGGAGTAATAGGAAAAATGCAAAAAATGTGCAAAAATATTTTGTAACTCACACTAGTCCTCTGACAACTAGACTTAGAAAAAATAGGGATATGGCTAATGTGACTCTTTTGTTTTGGCAGTTTGCTCTAAAATTGTCTGTGCTTTTACAAGACTATGAAGAAGAAATCTTAAGTGATGCCGAAATAAGGTGTTGATCCAAATCCTGCCTTGGTTGTACACGCTGGTTTCTTTCGTGAAAGCCCTTAATTTGCTGCTGCAGTTGAAAGACGTTTGTGTTAGCATTCCCAGGTTACAAGGCGATGTCACTTCTGCACTGAGTAGGCAACCCAGAGAGAACTGAAACCATACAGAGAAAAATGAAAACTTCTTGAAGCTATAAAGCCTTCCTCCAGTGTGGGTACTTTACATTGCAAAGAATGAGCTTAAGGGAGAAATAGAATGGAGAAAACTGATGCAGGCTAAATTAAGAAAACATGGGAAAAGGGCCTCATTTCTACACCACGTGAAATGTCTGGCTATAGTGTTACTCTGAATTAAAATATTAGGAAGTATTGAATTAAAGCTGGAAAGCTAGTGCATTTTTGGTAGTGGTTGATTTGGTTGTTGTTTTTCTTTCCTCTCGGTCAGCCATTACAAAATTTACCTTAAAAGTGGCACAATTCCTGACAAGACAGTCAAAATACCAGTCAATAGTAAGAGGTAAAGGTGTCTGTAGGAAGATGCAGCCAAAGAGCTTGTAAAACTTAACCTGTTATTATTTCAGGTGTTTGAGTCTGCTTTACTTCAAGAAGTCAAGATCCTAATTTTGGGAGACTGGTGTCTTTTAAAGACATAAATGCATTTAAAAATTGAGTCTTGTGTCAGCTGCACATGACGTGGTTGGCTCTGTTTAGTTACTGAGATGCAATAGCAACAAATCTTCCTTGTAAAAGTAAGTGCATTTGTTGCTGTCTTAAAGCAATTTCATTTGTTTACAGGTGTCAGCTGTGATGCATGTTTAAAAGGAAATTTTCGAGGTCGCCGGTACAAGTGTTTAATTTGCTACGATTACGATCTGTGTGCAACTTGTTATGAAAGTGGTGCAACGACAACAAGGCATACAACTGACCATCCAATGCAGTGCATACTAACAAGAGTAGATTTTGGTAAGTGATAA
>VZTT01067935.1:0-21440 GCA_013400855.1 Buphagus erythrorhynchus
GCACTGCCATGAGCATTGTGCTACCTCTACTCTAAAAATAACTGAGCTCCAAATCCTTTTCCCAGGGAGCTGATAGCAACAGAGTTGTCCCTTAAATTTTTCTTCACAAAGCCATGGAAGTACCTGGAAATACACAAGTGCCATTCAAAAGGGTGCAGTCTGGGCACATGCTGTTACTGAGAGGATTTCTTTTGGCTGAAAATTCCTTTTTATGTGTGATGACATAGGGAAAGGAAGAACCTAGCACTGTGTTTCAGGTTGTTCTTACCTGCCTTACTTGCCTACTATTACCAGGAGAAAAAAAAATGTTGGTTTGGTTTGGTTTTAAATTGAGCATGTTCAACACAGAAATCAGAATTACGAGCATGGGATCTCAGGGGCCCTTTTCTGAGCAGTAAAACCCATGCTCAGAAACAGGAATATGTCTAATGCTCGGTAAGTAATGGAGGAAAACATTTCTGAGAGCTCAGATGCTACAAAATACCACTCTCTAGAATCAGTGGGCCCTGTGAGAGCAGCCCTTTGCCTCAGGACTAAAGTGCAAACAGAATAATGAACCCACAGACCACTGTCACTCCCAGCTGAGTTAAGTTTCTTGTAGACATAAATCTCAGTGGTCTCTCACCCTGGCAAATATTTCTCTCGCTTAGATTTGTAATAATTACAACTTCTTTTTGCTAGAAGAATCAAGTAAATATTAGAGAAAGACTGAAAAATTATTACTGATCTAGTAAAATTATTAATGCAGTTGAATAGCTGGAAATAATTCCCACAGAGCACTGTCCTACAGACACATACTGCTCAGTTTGTTTGGTTTTTCTCAAATTTTCATCAAATCCTCCAAGTTATGTATCCAGGGAGGCTTTTCTCAGAAGCCTTTCGTAGTGCTTCCTGAGATTTTTTTTCTGAGTTGAATTTTGTTCACTTCAGAACAAAGGCTAAATGAAAAACCTGTCCTATTGGTGTTATTAAAAACATCTGCTAAGGGTAGTGTTCACAGGTGGATGGGGTAAAGTTCAGCCCAACCAAAGTCCACGTGGAGACTTGAGCTGCAGTTCCCCTAATGGTCTAAAATGGGAAATTGGATTTCTAGAGCCTCAGCACCTGGCCCACTGCAGTGCTGTTCAGAACCTAAATAGGGCTTAAAAATAAGAAACTGGTTTTCTTTTCATCATCCAGTTTGGCTAATGCCCAAGAAGTTTTGCCATGCATTTTTCAAAAATAAACAACCAACATCTTTGTTTCCTGTCATGTCCAGTTTCCCCAGTGGATGGATTGCAGTTCTTTGCCACTTCTCAAAAAGTTTTGCCCCTCCTTGGGAAGCAGAAACGAGTGTGGGTCTCAGGTCCTCACTCAGTTTCTGTAGGCAGCACCAACACTGCTGGTCCTGGCACTACAGGACTCAAGAACTCTTCTGCCTTTGAAGTGGTTTTGAGACAAAAATAATCTCCTTTTGTTCACCAAAGGCACTTGAAAACCAGGCTGGTGGGCTGTTTTCCTGATTCCTGGTCTCCAGCCAGAGCTTTCCCACCCTGGAGGGAAGAAGGGGTCTTGGCTGAGCAGAAATGATGCCTGATCTCTCCCAGTGATGGTGGACCTGGCTTGAAGGGCTCTTTTGACAGTTTTCCTATCATGTGTGAGCACTGCTACAGCCCTTTCTCTGTGCAGGATCAGGGGTGTGGGATATAGGACAGGTGACAAACTGACACTGGAGCAGGCTGAGAGCAGTGTCATCACTGCAATACCCACCTGAGCTACCTGCTGTGGGCAGGGTCAGTCCTCAAAAAGCCCTGATAGGGGGTGAGTTGTTCCTCCTGTGTAGGACCAAGGAGCCAGGACTTGAGCCCTGGAGAGAAGCCATCCTTTTCTCACCCAGTTTCATACCCAGCTTCACTTCTTCCCTCTGTTTCATCACATTTCCTTATGCTCTGCACCCTGCATTCATTCCCCTGTTAAACACCATAATATTGTCCCTCTCCCTGAGTTGTATCACTGGGATCTGCATTCTTCACCTCCACCCCAGTCTACACAACCAAATGCATGCAGCCACTGTTATGTTCTCTGGGATGAGCTAAATAAATAGTAACTCCCACCAAAGCCTGAATCAGTCTTCCCATGAGGATTGTTTCTAGAGGGTTGACTGTGTCCTATCTCCTGTTCCTTTGCAAAGGAGGAAAGCAGCGTCGCAGTCAGACAAGCCAGCTGACAAAAAGGAAGAGGAAAGCCAAAACGTAAGTGAAACACTCCTCCCTGTTGTGCTCTTGCAGATTCCTTGTAAGCCAAAGTCCTGTGCTCATTCACTGTGTCTGGCAGGCAGTAACAAGCAGTGTTGATTCAGGAATAGATATGCACATTCAATCCAAAGCCAAATGTAACTGCTCCCACCTTTCCTGGGAACAGCACCCTATAAACAGGAACAGCTGCTTTATTCATAGGAGAGGTATTGTCTGACCAGGTTAATGAGCTCTATTTCATGGTCTAATCCCAGTGTTGCAGGGAATAGGAGGTTCTTGCCCTATAAGAGGGTGCATTGAACCTTCTGGAAAGTTAGCTTGAGATAAAGTTTGTGTTTCTTATTTTATATTTGAGGCTTGAGCTAAGCTGAAGTGGACCATCAGCCCTGCAGTGTACCTTTGGATTGCCAACCTCCATGCACAGCAAGAATAAGCTCACTTCAGACCCCAGAGTGCACAGAGAACGTCCCTGGTGGAAGAGGGGAAAACAGTGTATTAACCATTAGATCACACAGAAATCAAAATATGTCATCATGATAGCTACACTAAACTGAGATAGAATTTGGACAACTTTGGGGAACTTTGATTAATTGCTCTTCCACAAAAGCAATTATACAAGCAGTTTTATTTGACTCAGTCTGTAGATTGAACTTGATGCAATAATTTTGAGTCCAACATGCAGATGGAAACACTTTTTTACCTGTTGAACTGGTAAAGTGTGGAAGATCTTTCCTGTTCTAGGAGAACTGTGAACTTGATTTGCACTGTGTCCTTTCCAATGTGATGCTTTTCCAGGCTGATTCATGTTGCTAGCCAGTATCCTCGTGAAGGCTTTCTGCCACAGCTACAAGGTCATACAGCATCCTGTGTTCCTCATATTGCCTGCATAGAGATGTTTTCTCCAAAGACAAAGCTGTTCAGTAGGAAATCCATTAAAACAATCTAGGTCTTGCCCCAAGCAAAAAGGTTTGTAGAAAGAGGAGGAATGAGCATTTTTCACTGTTTAGGGAGAAAAGCAGCTATTTTTTGCATGTTCCCCAAGGCATGCTTCAAGCGTGGAATTTGCTTGTTGAACCCGCTGTGCAACCATTGCTCTTAATCTTGCCCCAAAGCTGGTTTTGAACCATACACTTGGAGATGAAAGGCACCATTTAGCTTCTAACTTGCCAGCCTCTGCTTTCTGTCCCTTATTCTCTCTCCTTTAAACTCTACATTAGTTTATATCCCCAATCAAACTTTTCAATAGCACCAATGTGTTTAGAAAAGTGTTTTAGAGAGCATCTGTTTGTGTCTTGAGTAATTTCATGTTCAGGGTATCTTCTTTCAAACTGGGTGCAATTCCATTTTGCAATGCAGAGCTGATTGATGCCTTGCCTGAGTATGTTTTGAGGGTTGCTAGATCATATTATCATGCCAAATATACAGATGAATGGTTTATGATCTGTCACACATAAATCTGAGATAAAAGAGTCCAAATCTCTGATGAAGTGTTTAGTCTTCTACTTAAGTGGAGTACTGATTGATTTAGTTATATTCTGTTAGTACCTGAACTCCTCTCTCTGGTACTGGTGGCTGTCCTGTGGTGAAAGACTGGGATGTGAGCAACTGTTCCTTTAGGTGGCTCAGTTCCCACATCTCAGAGAGTTTCTAAATTTGGGAAATGGATTATTTGTATTGAAGCAACAGCAGAAAGCACTTCAGAGTGGTTTCACCTGGTTTGGTATATAAAAATAAGAGTGAGTGAGTGTAATCATGAAAAGGTGTCCACATTAACTAAAATAAAAAGTATGTATTTTGCCATCCGGTGTGAGAAGAGTTTAAATGGCCTTGAGCCCACACCTTGGCAGCAGTGCCTGCTGGACAAGGATAAAGCTTGCTTTTGTACCACATGTGCTGCAGCTGTCTCCAGAGTAGAAGAGGACTCTGTACTTCATCCCCAAAACTCAGTATTATCCTATTTTTCTCTTTGCAGGATGATGCTAGCACCTCTCCTTCAACCAGTACACGAGGCTCTGCCCAGCAGCAGCAAAATTCATCAGGTATTAATTAATTTGAACTACTGGCATTGTAGTTGTCTTCTTAATCTAGTCTTCTCCACCCTCTCTTAGAGTCTGGATTCCTTGTCCTACTTCTGAGTGCGGCAGTAACTAACAGAAAAATTCCGAAATACCTATTGTTTTAAAAACTGTACTTAGCAAGAAATTATATGCTTCACAGTCAAGAAAAATGCAAGACAGACAGTTTAGTTAGACATGTAGCTGAGGATCTGTGTCTTCAACATTATACACCTAAATCTTTTAAGAGAAAAAAGCTGTATTACTTTATTTTTTATAGTGTAGATGTCCTGATCTATACAATTGGGGTTTAGATATCAAACTGCTGTTTTTCCTTAATCTAATAGTTTGTTGCAATAAGGCTGATCCTGAGAGTTCCTAGATTAAATTGGTTTTCCTACAATTAATTGAAATAACTGTCTCTGAGTAGGTGAGCTGCAAGCACTCACATTCATCCCTGTGTCAGTCTTGGCTTTCACGCATGCTGAGAGAAACCTCTCCCAAGGGAATGACTATTTAGTCATTCCAGCTTCCTTTTGGAACAAAGCCATGACTTGTGTGCTTTGCAGGGGAAGGGGAGGAAGCCAGGAGAAAGGTGTATGTAAATGAGATCTAGAGATTTCCTGGGAGTGCCTGTAATTCTTTTAAAAGGCTTTTTAGGACCTCACAGAGGAGCAAATCCTTGTATATAAAGTTGTCAAATCTCTGCAACAGTTCATTTTAGGAGGAGACTGGGATGATAGGAAGCACTTTCAGCAAAAAGCTTTTTGGGAATGTTCTGTGAGTTAGAAATGTACACAACATTAAATAAATTCTCTGTGGAGATTTGCATAGTGGGGTCTTACTGCCCTTTTTTACATACGCCCACATTTTCTGCCAACTATGCAGACAAAAAAACCTAAGACTTCTTAACTTAAAATATAAATAAATATTGTACTGAATAAAGTAAGCCTTGCAGCAATTAGCGTGTATTTCCTAACAGAAATTATTTATGCTTTTCCTCCTACTATTCTAGTTCTATTTCTTCTTAGTATGGTTTAACTATGTGGTCCCTAATTAAAGCGATTGCTAAGCAAGTTTTTGCTAATGCTTCCCTAATAATGTAGGCAAATGCACTCATTCAGCAACCTCATTTTCCTGATTCTTTTCTTAAGTCACTCATCCTCATTGAATGAAAGCAGCTGTATAAGACAATCAACTTCAGGATGTTTTTATTTATAGAGCAAAAGTAATAAACTGACTTTTCATGTTTGTTTTTCAGACTCTGGGAAGAAGCCATGGGAGAGGAGCAATTCTGTTGAAAAGCCTGTATCTTCATTACTTTCTAGGTGAGCTGCATGGGGTGTCCCTGTGGCTGGCCAGCAGGAGGGATGGCCATGCTGTCCCTGTGGCACGCGCACGACTCATGTCTCGTTTCATTCCATTGCTGTAGAAATCCATCAGTGGTGAAGAGCTGTGAAGCTAAGAGCCCCACACAATCCCACGTGTCTTCTAGGTACTGGCTAACTGCCTGGCTTCTTCACTGTCTTGGCTTGTCCTTTGGCTCATCCCATCACTCAGCACTAGTGTTCGTCTGCTGCCACGTCTTGTACTCATTCTCTTGCAATCTGCTTTGTCTGTCGCTGCACAAAGTGTGAAAGTGTCATGTCAGAGGTTTGTTCCATGGAAACAGCCCCCTGCTCACGTGGGCATTACAGATGTTAATCATGCTGGAACCAGCCCTTAAACCATCTCTGTGTGCGTGTGTGAGTCAGAGACACGGGTCTGGCAGTACTGTGCCATGTGGAAATCACCTTTTGGACCATCTTTCTACACCAGGTTCATGGTGACTGTGCCAGTAGGCAAAACTTTCATTGCCCAGCCTCTGCAGAAATTAAAAAGCAAAAACAGAAATCATCTGAAGAGCTTGCAGCTGGGATAAGGGAAGTTATTCTTCTACCCATGCAACTGCAGTGGGTGCATAAGAAAGGAGAGTGAAGCTTGGTAATAAAATCAAGATGTAAAAAGGCCCCACCACAGATAGATCTTTCAGACACATGGAGTACAAAAACTAGCAGGTGTCAAAAGCCAAGAAACCTAAAGTAGGACTCCAGAAGTCCTGTCAGTCAGAATATCCAAGCTTCGGGATCAGCACCCTTGTTATTAATCACAGAGATTAAGTTTGATGTTGGGCAGCTAGAGAGGCTTGCTTCCCATGCTGGTCCAGGACCACTCGGTGTTACTGGACACTGAGATGGATGGATAAGCTGAATAAGGAGGTAGAACACAAGCTTACAAATCTTTAGTGTTTACTGCAAAGAGATGTCCCTTATTTTACATTGTTAGGTATGCAGCAGTACTGATAGTCTGGAGAGAGATAAGTTGCCAATGGCAACTATCTGCACATGCTTGCTGCTTTGTTAAAAATGCTGTAACATGTTCTGCCCAAACATTGAGAGGAATGCATCAGTGTTACTATAGCAAAATATAGTTTTTCCAGCTCACCTAAAACCAGTGAAACATGTTGGTTCTAGGAAATACATGAGCTTCAAATAGATAGAAAAAGACCATTCTTCCTCCTTGCAAATGGGAATGAAACATGGGCTATTTAAAGCAGCCATCGCATTTCAGTAGCTATCTTTTATAATGGCACTGCATCCCGGGAGGAGGAGTTCAGTGGGAAAAAATGCTTTCCTAGTTTAGCACCTGGAGTAGTGCTCAGCAGTAGTAGTGCTTGCTTCAAAAACTTCTGTGGGGCAAGCAGGGCAGGTTTCTAAAGCTCTCCATGGTGGCCTATTTCCATTCCTGATCAGTTTGATGGCATTTGGATCTTTCATAACTCCATTAGCTGTGAGATGGTAGGACACATGTCAAGATTTCCCGAGGAAGGGTTGCAAGACCAAGGAACCCTCAGGAGCAGCAGCATCTCCACCAGCCCCCTCAAAGATGATGGCAAAGTTATTTGAAGCCTTTGCATTGCATGGTTAGTTTTTTAAATGTTTTAGAGTTACTGATTAAAAGAGAAAGGTAAACAGCTTCTGGTTCCTTAATTTATTTTATCAGATGTCATCATGGCTCAGCCCACTGACTAATACCATGCAGAAAGACTGATAACCCTCAGGTGCATCAGCCATTAAGGCCAGACTGGTTTTGCTTCTGAGTCAATAAAAAATAACTGTGATACATAACACTGTCAAGCCACTCTTGACTCATTCAGGTCTTCCAAGGAAAGGATTAGTGTGTTACTATTTTCCCAATAATATTTTTCTAAGTTGTAATCTACTATTACTTTAGCACCCAGTGGAAGCCTAGGTTGCCAGGACAGGGCTGCTGTACAGAAAAGGTACTGTGAGGGAAAACCAGACATGTAGCTTGCAAATTGCAGATGCTGTAATAAAACACAGTGTTCAACAGGCTTTATCCCCTCAGCATTTTCTAATCAGAAATTGTTGAGATTCCCAACACCAAAACAAATCAAACAAATATATATATATTTTCACAGCATCTCTGAGGGTCAAGTTGTGCATACAGGAGCAGTGCTGCTCTCTGGCTGCCAAGTATTCCTGAGCAGAGCAGTAGGGAGCCTCCTGTCCAGCACTTGGAACACAGGTGCTCCTGCTCTGGGGTGGGTTTCATCCACATCATCAGGTGGGTGCAGCTTAGCACACATTGCAGGGAACTGACTGGCTTTTTTCTGATTTTCTTCCATTTCTCAAGGATGAAGCCAGTGAGCAGCAGCAATGATGTGGCTATGGATGCCTTAGATTTTGATCGGATGAAACAGGTGAGTGAAGGTGTCATTTGCACCTTTAGAGATTTGGCAAGCTACCCATTTTCCCCCATGCATGCGCTGTACAAGCAAAACGGCTGTTCAGTCTTCTGATTTCCTCTATAACTAGGTGCCTAGAGAAGGGCTAGCTGGTGAGCAGCAAGAGAGCACAATCTCACTGCTATTTCATCATTATGTCTGCACAGAAATGTGCAAGTAAATATGCCAGCATCTTTGCATCCGTGCCTGGGAGTGCAGACACGGCTGTTAGTAGTGCTAGGCTCTGACCAGCAGTGGAGGTGGGGGACAAGCACAACCGTGTTAAACTTGCATTTTCTTCCGCCAGTTAGAAGGAAATTCTGAGCAGCTGACTTGTGTTTTGTCTCATCAGGAAATATTGGAGGAAGTTGTAAGAGAGTTACACAAAGTGAAAGAGGAGATAATTGATGGTAAGAAAGAGAAAAATTATTATTTTTCTCATCTTTATGACTAATTTTCCATAGATAAGATGATAGGAACTGCAGAGAGTTCCCTGGTGTTTTCAGACTTCTCTGAACAGCTCTGATTTATGCAACATTTGAAGAACAAGCATCTACTTATCTGAGCTCTGACCATAATACTGCGTTTACATCCTTTATTATGCTGTTGATGAGCATCTTTTCCAGCAGCCTATGAGAAATTTGCTGGCTGGTGTTTCTCACAGGTGGGAGGGTGTGAAAGGGCCTGCCTGTAGCCCATGGCACATCAATTTATCACAATCAGCAAGCGTGAAATCACTTGTAACTTGCTGGCAACACAGGTCTGGGATGAGGAGGGGACAAAGGAAGCTTACTGAGAATCCTTCCCCAAAATCTTCTGTAGGTTTCCTATGCTTGAAGAGTTATTTCAGACCTTCACTCGATTACAGCTTTCCAAATAGCCACATATTTTCATAATACATTGAAAAGTACAGCAGCTGTACCAAATGTATCAGTACATTTTAATAAATTGTTCTGCAGTTTACAACTGAAGGTGTTTTTCAGGGCCATCACTGAAATGCACAGCAAAATTCCCATTTGAAGGCCACATTAGGGCATACGAAGATGCATGTCCACACCCCGCACTCCCCACCTTAGATTCACAGAGAAGGGAAAAAAGAGGAGACTGTAAAACAGCTAAAATCCATTCCCTGTGCCCTTGCCCTAGATCTGTGTGCTCACAAAACCTCAAGGCAGTTTGCAGTTGGAGAGACCCTTGTCCATACGCTACTGTGCCAGCAGCTTGGTCCTCAGAGCCTCCCTAGTTCATTCCAGTGCAAAATAAGGCATTGACATACACCACAGATGCAACTTCTTACAGTAGTACTGCAGTTTGCAAGCCAGCAGCTGACTGCTTACCCTTACTCATCCTTTTACCCTCCACTCATCCTTTTACCAGCGTGTACTTTCTGCAACCTCTGTACTTAGCGTTTTCCATCACACTGGATGGAACATCATGCACTAACTTTCTGGTTTGCTTTTCTAGCCATACGGCAGGAGTTGAGTAGAATCAGTACAACATAATGATTGCAAAGCATTTGGACGGTACTAAGAATGCTAGGAAGACTGGATCATTTCTAAGTGTACCAAGGTCATGCAAGATGGTGACAGAGGACACCGGCACTGTCTTTGTTCTTACACCCTTTTTATTAGCAGACTCAGCACACTTTGAAGCTTGCTGCTGCCTTGGATTCGCTTCATTTTACAAGTCTTAATCTAAAGATTATTAAATTTTAAATTTCTGGATTTTTTAGATTTCATCTGACACTGCACATTGGATTTGTCAGCCTTTTTTGTATTTTGTATTTGCTTATTTAAATGTATTACCTTTCTTTTTAGTAGTAGATAAGAACACACGTGAACCATTTGCTTTTGATAGATGACTTCAAAGTAATTTTACTAGTAGTCTGCAATGTAAATGAAGATCCTTTGCCAACAGAAATGTATTGAGGCATCACCAGAAGAAAGAGACATGTTTAGTTGTCAGCCAACAAGTTCTTTGTCTCAGAGTTATCACAATATTAAAAAATGGTACGTCAGTGCATCACAGTATCTGTGTTCATATTGGTAATAAACTGTTTATTGTCCACACGGCCCTGCCTTTCTTTGTTTCATTTGTCTGAGCTCCTGCACTTCTGTGTCACTTGGTGGTAAGAGGAAGGTGACTGAGACTCACTGTGGGGTGGCAGCTCTGCCTCCTGCTCTGCAGAGCACGAGGAGGGAGCCTGAGTGTCCTGTGGCTGGTGCAATGGCAGCAGCCCTGCCTTCTCTCACAGGCAGACGTGGCCTCGCCTGCCCAGCCCTCTCACATCACTGGCTGAGCACCACGTCCTGCAGCCAGGCTGCTACAACCTCAGCAACTTTTTGCCAAAGCAAGTGAAGGACAGTGGCTTCAGGCTCTTTTCAGGTCACCACTATCTGTCCCACCACATCTCCTGCTGTCACTGAAAAAAGCCACAGGTCCCATTATCTGCACTCCTGCAGATTTGCAGCAATAAAAGGGAGGTATTTATGCAGAACAAGGCTACCAAAAGTATTAGGTGGATGCAAACTGAAATCCCAGGGACAGCACTGCTGACTAGGGACTTTGTGGACACACACATTCGGAGAGCTAGAGAATTACAGTTTGGAAATTCTTTTCAGGCCTGGATTTCTCCTGACTCTCAGGTCCATTCCCAGGCTAACTACAGCTTCAGTTAGGGAGGAAGTCTCCCAGGGTGATAACATGGTGAAAAACAGAGTGGAATTCATAATAAAGATTAACACCTGGTGTCTTTCCCATGGGACATCCGGACATGCTGTCCCAGGGATGTTTTTCCCAGTTGTCCAATGAACTACTGTCCTGTCCTAGCTGCACGTAACACACCTTAAATACGGGCTGTCCGTACAATAAAGTTGGCCTTTTTTCCCCAAAGAGGTCCGTGTGTGTTTCTGTCTTTTCTCTCTCTTTGCAGTGCAGTAGCCACAGGACTTAAGGGGAGTAATTTGTTAACGGTGTGCAGGTCTTGAGCTTTACTTGTACAGGACACTGAACACTTAACAGTGCATAGCCAGTCATATCGTCCAGGCCATGCAATTGTTTCCTTTCCAGCCATTCTTCCTACCAGAGCAATCCTGGGAATTTCTGCTTGACTTAGTCTGGTGCAAGCTTTGCCTGGCAGTACTCTTGATACCATCTTCTGGTAACCTCATGCAAAAGCCAAGGGATTGGAGCTCAACTATTGAAATCTGTCAAGTGTTTTCCAAGCTCTCTTCATTTCTTCAGGCTTCCATAAAGATTTTATTTTAAAAGCCAGGCCCTTAGGATTGGTTTTGGGAGAAGAGCCTGATGCAGCAGCCCAGGAGAGCCTGTGATTGTCCCCTTGCTGGTGGTGCAGGCAGGAGGGACAGCCAGCCTGCTACAGGGGACCCAGGAGAGGAGGCAGGATGGGTCCTGTTTGGCAGTCAGCTGTAAAATCTGTTTTGTTTTAGAGTGTTCTTCAGCACTCTTCAAAGCAACCCAAATGCCTCTTAGAAATTAATCTTTTTCACAGTCTGGTTATACTGTAGATGAAATATGGGAGAAATGGGAGAAATCTGAGTTTAATGCAACAGTAAGCTCCAGACTGAGACTGATGTTTGTTAGCTGTTTAATGCCAACTGAAGGCAAGAGAGAGGTTAGATAGCAGGATAAAGATTTCCACATGGGAACTAAAGCAGGCACACACTGATGTGCACCACACTGCAACAAGCCCAGGACTACAAGAAGGAGCCATCCCAGTATGAACAACCCAGACAAGCATCAGGACAGCAGGGATTAGAATGCTCTGTTGCATAAATCTCTTACAGTAGCTCATGCATTTCCTAATTATAAACCCATTTAATGGCATACCTGATAACAGCAAGTACTCTTCAAAACTGCTGCTGCTCAAGATCACATCTGTTCTGTGAAATTCTCCCATAATCCTAATTAAAGTTCTGGAAGTTGGTGCTTGGCATGGTGCACATTTTCCCTTGGAATGTGGCATTCTGCCTAAGGTCAGTAATAACCACATTGTACAGCCTGGATATGGCATGCCCCTGTGTTAACATCAGCCAGCTGATGGGATTAATGGGATGTTAATGGGATTTTCTTACTTTTNTGAGCCCCTATGTTAACATCAGCCAGCTGCTGTTAATGGGATTTTCTTACTTTTTTCAATTACCTTTGCAGGCCTCACACAATTACAACAAAATAAGCTGAAGTTTGCACAGGGCCACTTAATAGTGGGAGCAAAGTGTGTGGGGTGGAAGGCTAAGCTTGGCTGACGGGCAGGGGAGCAGTCCTGTTATCACTAGCCCCCTGCCAGTTCCCAGCCTTCAGCTCCAGTGACAGGGATGTGCAAGGTGGCTTATCTCCAGTAGTGGCACTACCACGGGATTCTCTCCTCCTAGACAGTAATTCAGATTGCCAGCTTCCTCTGCAGAGAAGGGTGTCCCTTTCATACTGGGCTCACTGAGCCACTGCAACAGGGCAGGCCACAGGCATCTTACATAGCAGAAATCTAAGGGGACATCACTCTCCAATCCTTCCTAT
This sequence comes from Buphagus erythrorhynchus, assembly GCA_013400855.1. Taxonomy (NCBI): domain Eukaryota; kingdom Metazoa; phylum Chordata; class Aves; order Passeriformes; family Sturnidae; genus Buphagus; species Buphagus erythrorhynchus. Next base: position 12,609 of record VZTT01067935.1, read on the forward strand.
CATACAGCTATTTGCCAGAGCCTTACTGTGCCCAAACAATGAAGGAGATCTAAATCCATTTTTAAGCAAAGGGAATAAAACTATACATAGCTCTAACACCAGACCCATATACCCTGCAGTTATGAAAAAACCCTCCTGCCAACATTACTGGTAGTAGCAAAGACAAGTGCCCATGGAGAGAACAGGACCACAGCCTTCTCCAGCAGCACCCCACACACTGGAACTCAGCTCAGTTTGCACATCTGCAGGCACTGCAGGCTTCCAGCCACTTCCAATTCCTGCTGAGATGGACAGTGCTGAGCAGGAGGGCTGTGGGGCTGCCCAGGCTAAGCAAGTTGGGACATGGTAGAAATACTGATGGGAGGCAGGTGAAGAAGCAGCTAACAATTTTGGTTGGTTCATTTACACCAGAGCCTCTGTGTCAGGCTAGGTTAGTAGTCCACAGCAGGTGGGTGACTGGATCATGACACAGCTGACTAAGGAAACTACAGCATAAGGTCACTCATCAAAGAGGATAAGGACAACAGTCAAATTGAGGAAGATAGCATAATCTTTATTGTGGTTTTTATATTAACTTATTAAGTTGGACAAGAAAGTTGAGGAACAGCTGCTAAAGACATGGGAAGCTGAATACATGATAAAAGTGCCAGCAAATCTGAAATAAACTAATAAAAAACTGAAATTCCCTGACATAAGCACTGATACAAAGATAATCCTCATACAAAGGAAGTTCCCATACCAGCGCCTCTTCCTCTGGGAGAAAAATAGCTTTAATAATTAAGATACAATGTCTTAAATTTGTTCATCACTGAGGAACCAGTAAAGGCTGAAGTACTGGAAGAAGCCCCATTCTTGCTCTTTTTATCCAAAGGCACAAAACAGTATTGGTGAATAAACTGGCATTCAGCCCCTGCATTACAAATGATCTTGATCTGCTGAGCAAGTCTGGGTATTTATTTACCCAACTGCCAAAATCACATGGGTGAGAAAAATGGAGAATGGGGAAATGAAGGAGGAACCCAAATTGCTGCAGGTTAGCTCAGCTGCCTAGTGAACAGACAGACTGGCTCACTGGATCCAGTGCTGCCAAGGAAGGAAAAAAATTGTGTTTAGTGAGGAAATCAGGCTTCCCAGGTCTAATCACATACTCTGAGGGACCAATAAGGCTGCACAATCTTTTTCTCTGTTACAGCCATGGACTTCCAGAAGAAAAAACCCAAACTGTTAGAGTGTTACAGGGCAATTACATATATATATAATTTCTCTCTTTTAACCACTTTGTAAGGACAGAAATATTTTGCCAGTTTTCCATAGCAGAGGGAATTTACTAGACGGCATCTGAATTCCTGACTCCCAAGATATTTTTCTGCTTGGAGAAAGGTTATGTTAAGGTTTTTGATGATACAGAATTACTGAGGATAGCCAGAAGTTTATAACTGGAGAGGACAGGCAGGAAGATTTTTGTATGCCAGTGGGTAGAAATGAGAGATGAAGGTTAATGTCAATAGCACCAAGTAAGAGATAGAGAGAAACAACCCCACCTCCATGTCCCAGGTACATCCCCTTAACACCACCAGTGGCAATTTTATATAGCTGGAGTATCATGTGCTTCCCAAATGTCAAGTCGTGCCCCTTGAATGACAGAGAAAAAAACTTGCCATTATTCTGAAAGCATTTAGGAACAAATACCACCATGAAGACATCTCCATGTCTTCACTGACACGTACTCCTAACTCCCATGCAGAAAGAAGTGTAATACAGAGGAGACCGAGAAAGGTGACCAGGAATGCTGATAGTCTTGGCAAGGAAAAATTAAAACTAGAACCTTTCCTTTCCCCAGAGGACTTACAGTAGGGAAAAGGGTGAGATAGATGAAGTTATGAATACTGTTGAAAAGCTGAGTGAGAAAGGACCACCCAGTTCCTCCAGAGACACATCCATGCTGCTGATCAGGGAGTAGGTGGAAGACTAAAGAAAGGACTTTTCCTTGCCACAGTTCAGATCTATCAATTAGCAATAGTATGAGATCCTAAGAATGGAAATTCATTCAGAAACAGTTTAGACAAAGCCCTGGAATAAAGATCAAGCAGCAGCTACTAAAATAATGTTACAGACATATAAAAATATCAACATATTCCATTGCATATATAAAATTTCTGCTATTAGCAATTATCAGAAGATACTAGATTAGATATTGAGCTAAAAGCACTCTTGTGTTCTCCAGAGAGTATCATTTACTGCTGCATGCCAGTCTTCCCTGCTTCCACAGTCCTGTGCACGCAGAGCATCTACTTCCAATCTGGCATCAAGAGAAACCAGTCCTGAACTACACACACACATACTCACACATAACACACAACATTCTCCCCCACAGACAAAGCTAAAGCTTAGGCTTAGGCACGTGTGTCCCAGGAAGTTAATTCTAAGCCTAGACCAAAGGTTCACCTAATCATAGTTCACTCTAATCTAAGTTCTGAGGGTTACATATACAAACATCATTTATTAAAACACATCATTTGTCTAAAATTGCTTCATTTCTACACTCATCCTCTTGGGTGTACAAATGCATAAGCAGCATGCACCAACTTTAGTTCAGCACACACAAAGATCCTTCTATTTCTGCAGAAAACAGGAGTCATGGGAATGAACAAACACACCACTGCAGCAGGGGAGGGAACCCATTAGCTTTCCTTTGCCAGCTTGCACAGTCTCTTAACCCTTGAATAAGGACCAAGGGTGTCATCAAAAACAAAGTCCCACAGAACTCGAATCCAGGACTGGTGATGTGGGAGGTGATCATAATACTCTGCTGCAATCTTCTTCACCTGGAAGAAGAAGAGAGAGAATGAGCTGTTTGGCTGCACAGAGTCAGGTGTGTTTCAACCTTCACATTCAGATCTGATAGCACAGCCATAACCTGAAGTTACTTGTTATTGCTTGTGAGCTTCTGAAGTTCAGCCAAATGAGATGTACATAAATGCATTTAGATACTTCTTAGCAGATTCCTGATGTAAGTTTTGCCTCACAGTGTCATAATTTGAAAGACGATAGATTGCTGCCTTCAGTCAGAACTATTTTGTCTCATTTCAGAGGTGGTAGGATCTCCACAATTATATATTTTATCCACTTTATCAATTGCTAAGACTCCAGCACACTATATTTAAAGCCCTGTTTGCCACTAGTAATATTATTCTGTTGAGGGTGCTGGGTAAGAGAGAATTAACAACTGAGAAAATGACAGACACAGCCTTGCCTACACTTTGTTTTCTACCCTGCATTCTGCTACCATGATTCAAATCCAAGAGATGGGTTCCTCCAGCAGGCAAATAAAATTGCAGGGGTAATCTGTTCTCCTCAGTCTGATATTAAAAATACTGTGAGATTCATTATTAAATCACAAGTCTAATAAAATTTCATCCCTGACATAATTCCCCAAGTCTTAAGACTGTTGCCATCATAGAAGCATTGTGCATCATTGGAGTGGTGCTTGTGCATCATTGGAGTTAGGCCAGAACCAGAGGACAGAGGTTTCAAAGCTGGCAGATTCAGGGGACTGTGAGGATTCCTAAGTTATCAGTTATTACTCCAGCTCCAACTAGATGCTTTGCTTTTTGAACACGTCTATGAAGCAGCAGAATCTTTTAACTATAGTACGCTTGCACGTAACGGCTTGGGCATGTTTTATTGCAGCTCCACCTCCTAGACAAACAAAGCTCACAATAGAGTAGTTTGTCTTGCTGGCAGCATGACTCTTCTCTTTAAAAACACTGCAGAATTTTAAAGCCAGCTACACTGAGCATAGTGCAGACTTCCAGTGAAGAGAGAAAGGGTTACACAGAAATTGTCATGGCAGGAAGAGGGTCTCATCACCACCCGAGGTATAATGGTGGAACCTTAACATAGCATTTGACTGTTTGTGAAAAGGTAAGAATTCCAGTGAAAGTTAAATTATAAGCTAGTATGGCTCCCTGCTAATTACCTCATTAATTCAGTTTCCTAGCAGACACTTCTCTGTGAAGTAGGTTGGATAATGTACAAGACTCATTAAGATCTTTAACCTCTGTCCCTTAGAAACTCCTTGTGCTCCTGGTGTGGTAGTGCTGTGCTAGAGACAGAATACAGTGAGACCTGAACTGAATCTTCCATCTTTCACTGAATACCTCCAACTTCATAATAATTTTGTCTATCCTGCTTTAAAGCATTGGTTTGTACTTCAAAGTAAATAATTTTCGGTGGGATTCAGACAATATCAGGATTTCTCCTTAGAATTATCTGTTAATAACTGGAAGAGAGGTGATTTCCAGGTTTCCAAGACCTCTGGAGATGCAGATTTAATTCCCCATGCTCCTTCTGTGACCCTGGTCAGAAATAATTTAATCTGGGCATTGTATCCTCCCTTTTCCCAGATGAGTAATTGAAATAGCCAGAGAATGAGTGGGAGGACTATTTCAACAGTAAGCTCCCTTGAATGAAGGTTACTCATGAGGCCTGATGCAAACACAAAGTGGGGCTCAGATACCCAGCTTCAAAAGCTTCACTCTAGCTCTGACATGGTCATTACCTAGCACACAGTTGTTTAGACCTTCCTTCCTACCTCAATTTTAGAAATTCTGCCTGAATTCTGTCTTTCAACTGTAGTTTGGTCATCATCTACACTATTCAAGTTCATATGGCAAGTCTACAGCTCCCCTCTTCTCCAGAGTCCCATGCATTTCTTGCCCTCTGAACCAGACCATGTTTTCTTAAGTAGTTACATTATTCTGCAGAGCTCTTGACCATGTTATATTCTGACCACCACAAGAGCTTCAGGAAGTTTTCCTATATTGCCACTTGCACATGGAAGTAGAAGGCTGGAGATTCACAAAAACCAATTTGACTCCTAGGAACAATGTCTCACACTGCATCTTCTGACTCCAAAGGAAAAGTAGTAGTGACAAAATAGCTAAAAATGGCCCAGAGAAGAGGCCAATGAACAGCCTGCCTATGTTCAGCCCAATAACTTCTGCAAACATGAACAGCCCCTTGTGCAGGAGGGCAGGCACCACTTGCACCACTGAAAGGTCTCTGGGCAGGTCAGCTGTATGGGATGTACAGAAAATTCGGAGAGGGGAAGGTGAAACTGCAATAAGGAACAGAGGAAAGAAAATTTAATGAATGCAGTCAGAGTGGGGGGCTTCTGAAGCACTTTCTTATAGAAAAGAAGGAAATCTGTTAAGTACATGTTCCCCTCTTGCTATCACAGGAAAGATTTTTAAAAGATATTTCTCTTTTGTAATAGATCTACACAAAAGTTTTCTAGCAAAAACATCTCATTTTCATTCTTTCTTTCAGCATCTCCATACATAAGACAGAATTATTACCTTATCTACCAGAAAAACTGGATAGTGGGAAGGCAGAAAGTAATTGGGGTTTAATGCAGGCTCCCTAATAAATGCAACATATAGGAGGAGTGGCTGAGGGAGCTGGGGTTGTTTGGCCTGCAGGAAAGGAGCAAGTCCAGTGAAGGGTGACAAAGTTGATCAAGGGACTGGAGCATCTTATGAGAAAAGGCTGATGGAGCTGGGCCTGTTCAGCCTCAAGAAAAGCCAACTGAGAGGGAACCTCATCAATATCTGTAAGTATCTGGAGGGTGGGTGTCAAGAGAATGGATCCAGGCTCTTCTCAATTCTACTGAGCAATAGGACAAGATGCAATAGGCAGAAACTGTTGCACGGGAAGTTTCACCTGAACATGAGGAAGAACTTCATTAATGTACAGTCACTGAGCACAGGAGCAGGTTGCCCAGAGAGGGTACAGAGTCTCCCTCAGTGGGGATATTCAAGAACCATCTGGACACAATCCTGTGCCATGTGCCCTAGGATGACCTTATTTGAGCAGGGAGGCTGAACCTCACCCATTCTGTGGAAGGATATCATGTTATCATGGAAGGATAACAAGAGATTGCAAAGTCTGCAGGACAATTACTAGGAACTTGGCACCTGGTATATCAAGGTTTTTCTTCAAGTAGGTCAGGGTGGCAGGGCAAGAACTCACATCTTTTGGACTGAAACTTTTGTTGTGGTTCTGTGCTTGTAGAGCACAGTGACAGGACTATTCCTACTCTTCATATCTGATAAGCACAAAAGTTAAATGCAGCCCAGTATTTCAGCGTGGCTGTTACACACTCTTTGTCCTGGGGCTATACAGAAACTAGAGATCCTTATGACACAAAGCTGCAAAATTACATTTAGAAGGCTCAAAGGCTTATTACAAGAAGTTCCCTCTATAGTCCTACATCTCCCACCATAGGATGGCGAGCCCTCCTTGGCCATCATAGGGTTAATGAAATCTGCAATTCAAAACCAGCACATCTACCATGTTTTCCAGTCTTGTCTGTCTAATAAATCTGGTTTCATACCATGTCTTTTCCTTTTCCCACAAGCTTAATGAGTAACTAGTTTGCCTCTGGTAACACTGCTGCTTTTATTGCAGCTTCCAGAGTTCCTCCTTCTTCTCCAATCTCCTCTCTCTATAAGTATATTCAATCCTTCAGACAATGAAGAATGGATCTCTTTACTCATTTGGCAAACAGTGCAATATTTTGTAGTTATAAGACTTTGTTCAAAGACTAATCTGGTGAACTCTACAGGGTTTTTTCTTAGAGCAGGTCCTTCATTGCAATGTTAAATTTCATGGTCTCTTGTGTGATCTCTCATTATACTAGTGGGACAAGTTTTTACTGCACACCCATGTCACTCGTCTTCAATATCCATAAGCTTATGAGCACAGCCTAATTCTTCCTCTTTCAAATCTGTCACAGTCCTAGGGTAAAGGTCTTTCCACTGGCAAACACATTACTCAGAACATTCTGAATGACACACCTGTAACAAAGGAAAAAGCTGAATTTACTTCCCTGATAAGCAAGCTGAAAAGCCAGTTACTTTCCAAGATTAAGATCCAGTTATTCTCAAATCCTATTTCTCCCCTGATCTCAATCATGCAGGATAGATCTTTAAAAAAAAGGTCTTTACTACACTTTCTACTTGACAATAATTAAAAATAAAAATAGTCTCACTTAGAGGTCATCCATATCACACAATGCAACTATTAGAAATTCAAGTGTCTATGAGACTACATCTGAAAATATAGATCTTTGCTGAGTGAAGAATTTGCCAGAAGGTTAAGCAAAGTAGAGCACAGGTGAGATTTCTTACCTCCTATGAAGTTCAAGATTTAAAGTTAATCAGAGAGGATCTGTATCCTTATCTCTTTCCATGAGAGGGGCAGAGATTTTTTTTCTCGTTTTGCAGAAAAGAGTAACCAATTTGTTTTAATGGTCAAAGGATTTTCTATGGGAACTGTGTTGCCAAAGAAAATTGAAATTTTTAAAATAGAATTCTGTTTAATAGAATTTTTATTTGTAATTGATCACTTGTCAGACTCCAAGTCTTCCATACAGTTCTGTCAGGCAGCAGTGACTGACAAGCCTGCTCTCTCCTCCACCAGCAGGGCAAGTCTCAGTTGCCAAAGAGCAAAACACACGTGAACACAAGCCCGTGAAATTCAGCTAATAACTCCATCCTCTTTACACAGGAGGGCAGACATTTGCAGCTGCTGCACTGCCTCAAGGAATTAGGCTGAACTATTTGTGATGTGGGTGGAGAAGAGCTTTCCAGGTCTCAATCAGGGCTGGAGCAACAGTCCCAGCAGGTTCAATTAGTCACTTAGCTCCCTTGTGCAGGATACTGAGCTAACCTCCTTCTCTTCTATTTTCATTTTGGTAATCTAAGTATCTAAGCCCATCTAACAAGTTTGAACATTTGAAACAAAAGCTAAGCACATGCACTTCCCCGCTCAGCTACCAGGTGTATCAGTGATGGGAGTGCCTCACAGAGAACTTCATACCTGAGTGTGGGCTGCTGTACCAGCCTCACCAGGAGCAGGCAGTAACTCCAGGACAGACCTCCAGCAGCCAAAGGGTGAATGAAACACAATTGCAGGCTATATAGAGGCTTCCCACACTCTTCTACACAAGAAAATCTCCCCCTGGTTTGAATCTCCTCTCAAGGAGTGTTCCTGTGATGGAGAACATGAACCCATGCAGCAGGGTTTGCCCAGGTATGCCATCACACACGTTGCACGTGGTATCAGTAGTGGGAAGGTCACAGCTCCTGAGCCTCAGGCTCCTCAGCTCTACCTCCATCCACCTCATATGGATATTGCAAGTAGTTGTCCCCAGCTTTGCATCAGCCCACAGAAAGATGTTTCCTTCTATCACGTCAGAGGACTTGTAGGCAGGAGCAATCCCTCGAAGTCACGTACCTCTAACACTGTGAGCACCTGCTGAGGAACCCTTGTATTAAAACACACCAGGGCAGCTACACACCTGCAAGGAGACTGAAAACCATTCCTAGACACCTGGGCTTTGCAAATTTGATTCCCACAACTGATAAAACACAAACAAAAAGTGGTTTGCCTTTCAAAGGAGGAAAGCCACAGCACTTTCCCAAGGACAGACCAGGCCTCCTGAGATTCTGTGGGTGGGGCAGGAAAGCTAAAAGGAGTCACAGAGTCACGGCTTTATTTTCCAGTGCTATCTGTGTCAGGCTGGAACATGCCCCAAAAATTATGTCATCTCAAAAACAGAATAACTTTTCTTTTATGTTAATCAAGCAATATAGTTAGCAGATTGATCATTAGACAAATTTCAAGTAGGAATTGTCACCTGCCTCCCTTTAGATGGGTCTTTAAACTTCCAAAGAGTTGAAACTTAGTGGCTGAGGGGTGTAAGTCGAGACATTTAAAGCCGTGTTGGAGGATTTTATCATGCAAAAGGTATTCCTCAAGCCCTCT
>VZTT01067935.1:45627-62873 GCA_013400855.1 Buphagus erythrorhynchus
CCCCGGCCCGGGGATGGCGGGCCCCGAAATACCGTGTACAGCTCGCCCGGGGGCCGCCCGGCCCCGGCCCGCTGCGGTGGCCGGGCTGGCGGTGGGTGGGGCGTCCCCGCCCGGAGCCCGCGGTGCCGGCGAGGGGAAGCAGCTCTTCGCCCCCGCGGGGCTACCCGCGCCTCCCGTCGGCTCGGAGGGGGCGGCCGCAAACAACCGGCCCTTCAGAGCCCGAGGGGCGCCGGGGGTGACAGCCGGGAGGGGCGGCTCCGGAGCTGACCTCCGTCCTTGGGAGCCGCGGCGAGGAAGGGGGCAATTCCTGGCTGGCGCTCGGAAACCGTCGGGCTTTTCCTCGACTAGGTCTGAAGCTTTAAATAAGCTTTTTAAGTAGGCACAGGGAGATTCTGTGTTTTTCGAGGCTTTTTTTTTTTGGTGTGTGTGGGAGTGTCTTTTAAAGGCAGTAAAATCTTGTGAAGTGTTTAGTATCTATGGGACTTGGAATAAAACTGGCATGCACCTGCCCTACCCACTTTATTTTTTTTTTAAACTTTTTACAAAAATGTATTGCCGGCAGCAATGCTCTGTAGTCAGAGCTTTGTCCATAAGTTACGTAAATGTGAAAAAAAGAGGTCAAATAATACCGTTCATGTAATATTTAAATTGGTGGGTGCCTCTTGTATAGTAAGTTGGGTATCTGCCTTTCATATTATAATTTTGTGCTCTTTCGAATGTTTTAGAAAGAGTCTAGTAAGATAGAGATACTCTTGAAGCTTTGGATGTAGTCGAAAACGCTTGCACTCTGATGTTTGCAAATGACCTGAAGTTGTTAGAAAGGGCAGTGTGGAAGGGAATGTGTATTGGACAGCTGCGTTCTCCTGGCTGAAAAGATGGAAAGCACAGTGGTGTGGATTTTTACTCTCTTTTTAAATACAGATGACTACTTTAGCAAGTTTCACAGAGTATCTGACACTATTGGCATGTCAGTTGACAGCCCAGTGAGTTTGATCTAAGTTATTTACTCGCTGATGAAGAGGTTCCCAAATACTGTTTAGTAGGATGGTGTTCTGTGTGCTTCTATATCACTGTATGAAACTGAATAAATTCTCTTGCTAGTTTTCTTACAACTGAGCATCCAAGAAAGATAAAAGATAATAGAAACTAATATAGTCTGCTGGCTTGTGGAAGCTGCTGGAGATAGCTGAATGCAAGTGGCTATATGACTCATGAGCTGGCAGGATACAGGACCTTGCTGAGATCAATTGACAATTTCTAGCATGCACTTGCACTCAGAAATTCAGAGTGCCTGACAGGATGCTTCCTTAGGACTGCATGCTGATTATTACTTTGCTGAAGTGAAGCATATGTATAATCAATAAATTTGCTTCTCTTCCCACGTACACAGCTTTTATATCAGGGGTAGCCTTATTGATTTTGGTTGTTTTCTTGTTTAGGAGCATGACCATGCAAGCTCAGTCAGAATGATACCCACTTATAATTTACTGGACATTGAATTACATTGCTACATTTAACTCAATTATATCCATGATGCAGAAGAATAAAGAATACCTAGTCCGACTTGACTTGCCAAAAAATACCCTTCCAAAAGCAAAATCAAATATATAGGGAAAAAGTTTGACCTCCCCTTCCTTTGTGCATGCAGACACCACCCCCCGGCTTCAGACAGCCTTGATAATGACATGCTCAGTTGAAAGTGTTGTGAAGTTTTACCGAGAGTATTGAACAGACTCTTATACCTCATATGCAGCTTATTTAATGTTACAGAACGGGTCTGATGTGGTCAAATGCTGGGGATTTTTTTTTCTTTTTTTTTTTTTCCTATTTTGCCTTTTTTTTTCCCCTGAAACTTCAGAGGCTGAATTGTTGGCAGAGAAATTGAAAAAGATACAAAACTTGAGGCAGAGGGATATACACCCAAACCCAAAAAAAACCCCCAACCTGAGTACCCCCCCCAAAAACATCAAACTAGATCAATGCCAAGAAAACCTAGAATCACTGGCTTGAAAAGGGTGGTTCTAAAGTTTCCCTAAATAATCAAACTACTTTATTTTGAAGAAATATAGTAGGTTTGAATCTGTATTTTGACATAATTAAAGATTTGCTTGCACACTGATTCAGTTGACTGTTTTAAAAGCTAAGTGAAAAGTTAATCAAAAGACAAGTGATAAATAAGGCCATGCATCAAAATAAAACAGTGACCGCTATATTGCATGGGATTTTGAATTGGGAAGAAGGATAATTTGCTCACCACAGTGTGGGAAGACAATGGGAATTAATTCCTTGTTACTGTTTGCTGGTGCTACTATATTGGCTTGTACAGGGGTGGTACCAAATTTAACTAATCATAAATCTTTTTCCATAAATGAGTATAACATGTCTTGTAGCACCTCTTGGAATGTGTAGAAATAATCTGTGAAATATACAGCAATGTGACTAAAGGGGACTACTTAATCCTTGTCTTCTTATGTGGTTACTTAGAAATTGCAGTACTGTTGCTGGCAACAATTTAGACTTACCTTAGCTTCTCTTTTCACCTTGGTATCTATGGTGATATCAAACTTGTGTCCCGTGATTGAAGTGTTTAGTTTGAAACAGGAGTGCCTTGTTCTAGTTCAGATCAGCTTTTCAGTTCTTCAGAGTAACAATTATTTCTCTCTCTTCATGTGTTCATGAAAATAAGAAGCGAATGAAGGTGTATTTCTGCAGGGGTTGAAGAGAGTTCATGGTGGATAGTTCAATTATGTTCCTATAGTGTGTTTACTTTATAGCAAATATATATATCAGAAAACTGCATATAGTTAATGGGGCTCTCCAAGTGAAACACCCCAGTTTGTACAAGAAAAATTGTTCTTATCAAGTGGAATTTATTTGTACCTTTGTTGCATTCAGCTTGAATAATTGTCTTTAGTGAGTTTTTCCAGGTTGGGTGTACGATAGTGAAGGGAGAGGGGAAGGATCGTGAGAAATTACTTTGTCAGATGATGCTTGCAAAACTTATCCTTGCATGCAGGAACATTTGGGAAGGTGGTGCTTAAATGCTGGTTGCACCAAATGCTGGAAATTTCAAGCAATTGGGGCTTAAGTTTCAAAGGCGAAAAAGTGGATTAGTGTAACTACATCTCCTTCTAGGTAATGATTCTGTCAAGCTTTCAAACCTGAAATAGATGTTGGCTTAAACTATTATTCTTAGCATAGTCTGCACGCTAAAGGCTGAAGTAGCACAACCCATTGCCCACAGATGTTAAACTGCTCAAGTATCCCATCCCTACATAGGAAAGAAAAAATACAGAAGTTACATGTATGGTTTGGAAATTATTTTTGATAATACAGGAAGCCTGTGCTGTGGACCCTTGGAAGCTTGGGGAGTTCATACTGGGTTTCTGGAAGGTTCTTCAAAATCTCTTAAACTTTCAATGTCTCAATAAATAGAAGAGTTTTCATTTTCCTTCATCAGATTGCAGCGATGAGAAAAATAACCATCTGCTGTCTGACCAGTTGTCTTATGTAGTATAAATGATAGATGAGTCACTTAGTTCAGTTGTGGGCCTGTACCAAGGATGTCCGAAATGCTTTGCAATGACAGATAAGGAACGAGCTTCTTCTAAAGTTTGTTATAATGGAGGCAGAAAGTGATTCTCTGGTTTAAAATATTAAGAAGACAATCTATTTCTGACTCCGATTAAGACAATGATATAAGCTTCTGCTTTAAGTATTGAATCTGCCCTGACATTTTTCCAGTGATTAGGTAGCCTGTTCTCTGCATTTGTTTTGAGTGTATTTTCAGTTTAGAAAGTGAAATACATGAATGTGGTTCACCATCTAAAATAACTCAATTAATTTGCTTCTTAGCCCACCTTCAGACTATAATCCTCTAAGTTGCTGTTGGATCCTTCCCTGGGGTGCTGGAGTCACTCCTGTGCTGGCCATTCAGAAGGTCATAGTGCTTCGGCACCGTCTCATAAATGCTGAAGTCAGATGATGACTATTGATATATGCACTAGTTTTGTCAGTTCATGTCTCAGTGGTGTGAAATAAGAGATGGGTGACACAGGGAAAGAAGAACCTGTTTTCCATCTGTGTGCAAGGCACGTCAGAGGGAAAAGTAACCTAGCAGCCGTTTAGGTTAAAAAATGACATACTGTGCAAAATGGAATTTTAACATTCAGAAGTGTCTGCTAAATAACTGTATTATTTAACAAGCTAATTACAGTTCTTTGCTTCCAAACATGACCAATGAACTAATTTGCCTGAGGAGATTGCAATGTGGTAGCAATAACCAAGCTGTTACCACAGTGCCTTGGTACTGCACAGCTGCCGAATACATCCTTTATCCTGTAATTGCTTTTCAGCTGTTCCTAAAAGCAAATGTGTTTAACTGTGAACATACTTTAAGCTTAAATGTTGTTCATCCTTTTAGTGGGTAAGTAGAATGTCTTTTAATTTGAGGAGGAAGCTGTAGGATCAGATGCCATTGCTTTGCTACCAGGTGTATCTCCCCAGTTCCCTTTTGCACCCTGTTTTCCTCAGATGAAAACTGATTGAATAGCAATGCTCAGTTCTCTCTGCTCAGTAATTGAGGAGGAGGATGGCTCAGAGATTTGGCGATTTAGAAGTGGAATATGATAAAATCAAGAATAACTGAGGAAAAAATAATGACAGAGCTTATTGGGTTGAGAGTTAAGAGGGTCATCTTAGTAAGCTGAGGAGTTCCAGAGTTGTCACCTGCTACTCAAGAAATGCACAAAATAATGGGATTCCAAGGTGGGTAGATTTTTCTGTGTAACAGAAGGGCTGTAAGAAATGGAGAAAGTGTGGTAATAGGAGCAAGATGTGATCAGTAAAGTCTGGGGAAGCAGATTCTACCATGTTTTGTTATTGATTTGTTGCATGGAGTTACTAGTTTTATCCCAGTCATCTTGCTTCTTCCTACTTCATTCAATACTTGTGCTTGGTTCTCTTAAAACTTCAGATTGTTTCACCAGTAGTCAAAAGACACAACTGGCTAAACACTGAGTTTTCACTGATCTTAGTAGAAAAATGTTTGATGTAATTGCTTTGAAGGGCCTAAGTGGATCTGATTCAATATGTGTATTGCTCATATTTAGGAGGTAGTGAGAAATGTGCAGGTGGAAGGACATTGAACATGAAGATGTATTAGGGTATGTCCTAAAATGATGCATAGAACAACCCAGTTTAGACTAAGTATCTGTCTTAATGTAAGTTGGCATAGAGAATTGTAGGGGGAGGCCATTAAAATTGTTCCAAGTTCATTACAGAAAGTTGCATTGGATCTATAAGAATAGTGCTTCAGCCGAATGCCTTATATTTGAGACTGCTATATTCTCACGTGGTTTTAAGGGACAAAACAAAGTAGATCAGATAGTAGATATAGTAGTTAATTTCCTTTTCCTAACTGGCTCCATGGTTCTGTCTGTATTTAAATTGCATAGGTGGCATCCAGAGGTGTCACTGTGATTTCAGGGTTGTGTCTGTGTTTTGCTTTGCTTTGGATGCAGTATGTTTGATTCTCTGATGTTTCATGAGAGGAGAAGGGGAAGTAATTTTCCTGTAGTGGGCATCAGGACTTGCTTGAATGAAAAAAACAACTAACAGTTAACTTGCCCAGTTAGCAGCGAGAATGATCAGTTCAGCCTAAGAGAAGGTTTGCTTGCACTTTACCCTCCAGACTTTGAGCTGCCTAGTCTAGGTTGGTAGGCCATCACAAATAAACTAAATTTGTGCATAGAGGACATTGCTGAAGTTTTTCCATTTCCAAACTTCCTCCAAAAAAGTGTGTGTGTGGGGGGGAGGATTGTGTGTTGTCATTTTATTTTCCCAATGACCTGATAATGTCACAGGATGTTCACGATACTAAAGAGCTACTGAAGTCTGCTGCTGCTTTTTCAGAAATATTAGCCTAATGTAACACTTCAAGGAAACTGTTTTGTATTTTATTATTTTGGTTTAAATTTGTTTTTAGAAGTGGAGGTGTGGGTTGCTGTAGAGATGCAGTTTTTTGTTATGGGAAAATGTGGTGGTTTTTTATTTTCTATAACAGTTAATATACTAAACAATCGTTTCTCTGATGTTTTACTCTATCCAAGCAATATGTTTATAGTTTTTTGTGTTTTGATCCAGTAGTCTGTGGAATTAAATAGCTGTGGAATTGATTTCTATTGGCAGGCTTTTGGGAAGTAAAGCCATTGAAGGCTGGCTTTCAGTTAGATCCTCAAATAGCAAGAAGGCACTGTAGAATAGCAAACCTCTACACTAGGCAACAAAAAAAGATCTTTAATAACGTATACAGAATTTCCCATTTAACTCATGCATCTGATGTGAGGCAAGAAATGAAAACTTGTCTGTGTTATGAATGTCATCAAACAGTCAAACTGCACGTTCTGGATAGTTGAAATGGCCATGTTGAGGGCAGCTGCTCTCATTCTAGTCTACAGCATAGAGAATGTGTCACTTCTAGTTTTGCAAAAATTCAGTGCCATTCTGAGCTCCGGGTCTTTTCTCCAGATGTAGGCATTGCTACGTAATCTTTTTTCAAGCTTCTGTTAGAAAAAACAAATTGTTGCTAATCTAAAGGCTTATTGACTTGAATTTGTAATTACTTCAACTGCTGTAAAACTTAACATATAATCCTCTCTTAAGGCAAATTCAATTGCTTTTTTAAAGCACTGGTAGAGACTGAAAGGTAGTGTGGTGAATGGACAACTAAAAAGATCAATAGTCAGTTTTGTAGTTAATTTTGAATTTAATGCTGCAGATAGTATTTTCTTATTTACACTTCTGTCTTTGCAGCGTTGGAGTCTGTTTTCCTCTTTCACCATGGATTATACATGAACTGCTATTTGATCTGGTAGATCAGATTAAACCTCAAACTAGCAGTAACATTTCTAGAAATAGCTCAGTGGCAAACATTAAAAGCAGGCATTACAAATTGAATAGAAATTTGTGTGTGGTACATTTCTTTTATTTGCTTTTCTTGTTCTCTCTTTCCTAGCCTAAGTTACTGAGTAATGACTAATGTTATTTCCTGTGTTTCTCTTTAGGGAAAAGAATCCCAAAACATTTTGTCTTTTGTTTTCTGCCTTATCTTTTCCTATCTTTTTTTAATTGGTGAAATACTATTTCTGTCCTACCACCTTGTGTTTCCACTGCTTAAACAATATCTGTAAAATAAAACTTCCTGTTATTTTTGTATAGTCTCTTGTGTATAAAACGATTTCCAGAATCTGCTCCCCATACACATAGTAGGAGAAATACTGTCAAGTTCTATTACATTGAGCTGAGTAGTTACAGCCATACATCCATCTGTTGTCCCAGGTGTATTTGAGGGTGGAAAACTGGGTAGGTGCTGTGTCTTCCTTTCTGCTGCTGTGAGCACTGCAGTGAGGAACATAGATGGATGTTTCTGTTCTCTCATTTGTGTCTCTCAGTTTCAGTTATAAAATAGCAAGAGGAGATAGAATGCACGGTATAATGTTTTCTAAGGTATGAATGTGAGTAGACAGCAACAGCAGGTCTTCCACCTGATTTCACTGCAGTCCTTGAGCACAAATTCGTAGGAGGAGCTCTAGAGCAGAGAAAACAGCAGTATCTTAACTGGCTTGCCGATCAAAGCTTTGAATAATCCCAGTCTGCTGTTTGCATAGTGGAGTGGGAAAGCGCTTAGGCTGGCCTTTGTCACAGAAGGAGGAAGCCCGCTTTGGAGAGAGACACACGATTGAGTTATTTGCTTTCTTTGAGATCTGTCTGCAGGCATTAGAAAAATTTAATTTTACGGGCAGGTGCTGAAGCCCATCAGCAGTTATTTTTAAATTTCTTGTCTCTATGACACTTCTGTTGGAGGTCAGGGAAGTCTGAAGACTCTGAGGTAAAGATCAGTAGTCCTGACATCTTAGGGTAAGTGTCTGCTGCTCTTCTGATAGGCTTGAAAAGTTAGGGACTGCTGCTGAGTATCAGCATGGGTATAGTGAAGATTAGTCCTGAAGAGGTTAAGGGAATTAAATATTTAGGCATTGTTTCAGGAAAAGTACGTTATCTTTCAAGTGCAGCCAACATTCATAGGATCGTTCTACTAATTTCTGTATTTGCTTGTTAAAATAGATATGCAATCTGCTTTTTTTCCTCACTCACTGTATTTTTTCTGTGTTCTTCAGGCTGTAACTGTATGGGTGTCTTTTTGCTCTTCACAATTAGTGTGGAAATCGGGAAATGCAGTGTATTCTTTTAAAAGTGCAGCAATAGTGATTTGTACTGAGATGTAGCCTAATAAGTCTTACACTATTTTGATCTTCAGTGTGTATTGAATTCAGTATTTTGTGTATTTCAGATGATAAAAAAGATATTGACCATGAAACAGTGGTGGAAGAGCAGATCATTGGAGAGAATTCTCCTCCAGATTACTCAGAGTACATGACAGGGAAGAAACTTCCTCCTGGTGGAATACCTGGCATTGACCTCTCAGACCCCAAGCAACTGGCTGAATTTGCTAGGTAAGTAGGAAGAAAGGTACTTTAAAATTGTGTTCTTTTCACTGGCTTAATTATGAAACTGTGAGGTGAAATGATATATTTAGTATGGCTTATTATTCCATTTAATTACCTCCTAAAACAAGGGATTTAACACAGCATCAGCTACTCTGTTCTGAACTAAAATAACAGAATTTTATATTCAGCAGTGAATTCTTCAGTATCTTCTAGTCCTTAGTTCCATTAGGTAAGACAGGACCTAAATACATACATTGATAGACTGCATCACTCATCACTCTAGGTAATCCTGCCTGGGGATTGGATTAGATGGTCTCTAGAGGTCCCTTCCAAGCCCAACAATTCTGTGATTTTACATGACAGAATATTTCTTTCATGTGAGTAGCCTTAAATTCCCGAGAACCAAAGGATCCAATAAGTGAAATGCTGCGTTCAGGTTGTGCAGTACAAAATAGCAAGGCTACAGGATTTAGTTGGCAATGCCACTTCCTGTTCTTTTTCACCTGCTTCTTAAGCCCAAGATCTTAAATCGTGTGTCCTGCACTTTCAAGTGCCGCTGATAATTGCAGTTTCACAGTTGGTAACTCTACTGCTTGGATTTTCTCTGGTGAGTCAGAATAGTCTCTCGTTTACGTATCAATAGGCTGACCTGAGTGACAAGGTGACTTTTACTTTCGAATGGTTGTGGAGTGACTTGCAGCGGGGCGGGGGCAGTGAAAGTGTCCGCTGGGCCAGGCTCTGGTGCCGGGTGCTCGGGGCAGCCCGTGGCCACCAGAGGGCAAGCGCGAGGCCAGCGGAGAGGCCGCTGAAGGGGCACAGTGGCCTTGGCTCTGCTGCGCTGGCCCTGTCCCCTTGGGCTCCGCTCAGTGCAGGGACAGCTGAGTGAGTGCTCTGCTGTGTCTCCAGGTGCCTGGGCACGGCTGCCGGCTGTCTCTGGCTGCTACTGCCAGATATTCCCAAAATGAAAGCAAAACGTGTGTAAAGCCACATTAATTCTCATTTTTTTAGCAGCTAGCTATTCTTCAGAGCTCAGGTGCGCAGTTGTGACACTTAGAGTAGGTGAACAGTCAGATGTTGTTATCCTTACTACCTAGTAGAGAGAGAGAGAGTGTAACTTTTTGCAGGTAGTTGCTAGGTGTCAGGAACTGTTGATACAAGTTCTGGTCTGGCTTCTTGGTTAGCTGGATCTGGATATTCAGTGTGTGCATTTACTCCTGTTTCACCTTTTTTGTCTTGCTGCTTTTTACAGATTTTGTCCTGTTACTCTGTAGTGTGTTTGTGCTGGAGAAATAACAGCACGGCCTCATTTTACAATTACTTTCACGAAAGCCATTGAATTATGAATTTTGAAGGCTCCTAGTAAAATAGTTCTGCAGGGCTTACTTCCTCTTTCAGGGTGTCTGATCTGGAAATGTATAAAAGCACATCACAAACAGCTGAAAACAGGGTTCTATCTCAAGTGATGCGTGGTTCCAGCTATTGATACTCTCCTTTTGTGTTTTACTATCATTTGTCAAAGTTACTGTACTTTTCTCTGGGACCTGCTGAGGAGTTCCTACAATTTTTTAAGAAAGCAAATGTTTAAGTGATACTCTTGAGTGTACATAGTGTTCCTATTCTAAGCTGTTCTTTACATATTTTTACTCGTTGTGTGTTTAGAGTGGTGTTCTCCATTCCTTTCAAACATGTTAAAACCTCTGGTTCTGTTACACACTGAATAACTGTCTTTTATTAGGAAGTAGAAATAGTTTCTTGCCGGGTATTCTCCATGCAAATACTGAATATTTTTTTACTTCAGATTGAGTTAAATACTTGAAATGGTTGTCAGGATTTGGGCTTCTTGAAATGACCAGGCTGCTTCTATCAGATGTATCTGCATATTTCTGAATATTATAAAATGTTTTAGTTAGGTTTCTTTTGAGAAAATAGTGGCTGCTGGCAGTATTTTAAAATTATTACTTTTCTATATTTATAGTAGAATATTCTAAGTTCCAGAGATGGAATTTGTAGCAGGTAGTGGAAAGATTCAGTTTTATGTGTACAGCCTCTTTTCTCACAGCAGAAAAAATGTAATCTGTTTCAGTCAGAAGATAAATGCATGATGGTAGAGGAAGCACCTTGTGTGGATACCACCTTTAGTAATATCCCCAGGTTGCTCAAAACCTGGGGAAAATTGTTCTCATAGCTTAATTGTAGATACATGAGAATTTAATGCATTTTCTAAGAAAGGTTATTTGATTTTTTGGTCAGAATTGATGACTGTCGAACTTTTACTCATGCCTAGTTGTATGTTATATCTTAAATTACTGTGTTTGTTTATTCTTCTGAGACTGAAGAGTAGGGGTGTGTTAGAATTTGAATATTTCTTGTTAAGGTCTTGCCCTCTTGCAGTGAAGTGTGTTGAAGGGACTCCTTAGCTAATAAGATGGATTCAAGAACTGGTATTTGCAGACTACTGGTCAATTGTCTTGTTGACCTTGCTGTGTGCAGTGTCACTAGGAACTTCGCATGGCAAGCTGGAAGAAAAAACTGGGTTTACATGGCTGGAATTGGCTTTAGAGGTTCAAGGAGTACAGTTTTTCATGCTGAAAGAATTTGTTTGTTTAGTATAAAGTTCTCTGAAATTGTCAAACGTTGCTCATTGCTTTATAGTTCAGAAGTTCAAAATTCTCAGCTGTATTCTGAAAACCTTTAGCAGCACATGAAGCTGAAAATTGCTTCTAAACTGAAGTAGCTTCATGTGCTGTAAAGTTTTAAATTACAAATTTGTATTTAGATTAACTGAAAAAAGAATTGTGACAGTCCACATATAAGGAAGTGTGAACTGGCTAGTAAAATTGTATGTTAGGTGCATTGTGTGTGGTTGAGAGAAAGTTATGTAGGGTTGCTTTTTGGTTTTCATTAAAGTAGGAAGGAATCTCATCATACATTTGTAGAAATAACCTCCTCTGAACCAGGTTAGATCCACTGTTTATAATAAATGCAGCTTATTTTGATTAAGGATAAATTGATTTGAAATACTTGCATTGATTATTAGGAGCAAAGTTCTGAGGTTAAGCTTAAACAGACAAAGCTTGAATTCTCGTGGTGGTAGGTTTTGAGCAAGGTTCTGGTATTCTGATCGTGATCTAGTTAGGGAAAGGTAATGCACGGACAAACCTGATGTTTGAAGTTGTTTGTAGCTCTGCAGTCCTTTTAAAAAAAGAATTCAGAACTGTAGTAATTGAGCATCTGCAGTGGCCACCAGTGCTCAGAGCTCGGTGACTGTGGCAGAGCAGTGTCTCTTGCTACACAGTTGTCTTTCAGTGCCTGGTTTAGAGCATATGTCATTGAGTCATGTAGTAGGAATCTGAATCCTTTAACTGGAACTCTGACAGTTTTTCCTGGAAAAGCTTTTGTGCGTTCTATAATTCCATTGAAAATATTGTCAATAAATAGGCTGTATCAGAACATCAGCATGCTCAGTAATGCACAGATGAATGACCATAAGTTACACCTGGCTGGCAGTTTACCACTTTTTACAGATTACTTTATTCTATTTTAGGAGTCTTGAATTTTCTCTAGCATGCTTTAAAAATGCAATAAAAAAGAAAAAGGTGGAATTCTCTTGGGCAGTCATATCAGAATGTGAAACGTTAATTGTCAATGATCTGCTCAGAAGGACAAAACCTGATAAATTACCTTATTTTCATTTCATACCTTTGACTGGGAAACTGGAAATCCCTTCAAGTGGAGTAAAATACTTCATCCAAATCTAAATTGATGACAACTCAGTAGTTAGCTGTGAAGAAATCATAGCTGCTTCATAGTGAAAACTTAGGAAGGTAGCAGGGATATTTCTAGAATGTGCATATGGCAAATTCCCTCAAAACAAAAAGAAGGATATTCCTGGTTGCCCCCTCCCTCTCGTCCTCTAAATACATGACTGAACTGGCTGAAGACAGCAGAACACAGACATTGGTAAAACAAAGAAATAAGAAGGAATATCCCATAGCTGGAAAATAGGCACAGTATTGGGTCCTGGTGGTAAAAACTTTATTCTTTGTGGTTTTATTTTCTGCTGATCTTGGTATCTTTTCTGAAGGAGAGCCATTGTGAGGACTGGCCTTCCTTTCTATCCACTTTCCAAACCTATAGAAAACAAAGGAGAGGAAACTGCATTAGAGTTTGAAAGTAGACACCCTTCTTTGAAGTGATAAAGCCTGGTCATCCAGATTTATGACTTAGGCCTCTTTATAAGCTGTATGCTTTTGTATTGGTTTTGTTCTTGTTACAGAGAAGCTTAAAGGGCAGTAAAGTGACAATTTACCCAGTATTGCTCTAGGGGAGGAGAGATCTGCTCTGTGCCACACTGCACAGGTCGCTGTCCCTGTTTACACATATGATATTCCTCATAACTGGAACAAACGTAGTAATAATTTTTGCCAGAATTGTGGAGTGCAAGAACTTATGGCAGTTTTCTTCCTAACTGTGACTGAAGCAGGTAAGATACTGGCTGTTCTTGGGTTGTATGTAGATGGATTCCTAGGACACCTTGTGCCACTCCCCTTTCATCTTGTTTGTCCAAAAGCCAGTCCAGCCAGTTCCAGGAGTTGTTCAGCACAAATAAACTCTTGCAGTAGCACAGGACTGTGACGCTCAGGTTGGTTCTGCTCAGCAGGGCAGTGCAAGGGGAATGGCAGAATGAGGGGAACAGTGCCAGTAACACTGCTGAGAGAGAATCATTTCCTCCACCTCTGACTGTTCCTGGGGAGGTGGAGGGGGGGTGGCCATCAGCACATGTGAATATCATTGCTGGTCATCAGAGACCCCTGGGATGTGGTAAAGGAGTTGCCTGAGAGAGGAAAGCTATTGAGGTTAGCTTTATGAACAGAGGGAGCAGAAAGGAGCTGAGAACACAGAACTCCTTAGCAGTGGCAAAAAAAGGGAGATTCTAGAGCAAGGGGGAAATTCTGTACTGTTATTTGAATTATATTTTCTTTCTGCCCAGCTTTAACACCATTTCTATGGCTGACTTTTAAAATGGCATCAATTGACAAGTCTATAGGTTATGGAGTTTGACAGGGATTTGGGATGGGTATCAAAGTTCTCTTAGGGTGGAAGTACTCTCAGTTCAGCTGTGTAGATGAAAGGATGTAGTTAGATTTAACTTTAAGATACCACACAGTGACAATATTGCTTTCTTTATTTTGAGAAACTGAGTGGTTTAATACCTGTGATTTCACTCAGTCTTCCTTTATGCATGGATAAGGGAGCATGCTTTTATGCAGCTCATTCTGTAAAGCTATTGGGTTGCACACATTCCTGCTCCCTCTGCTGTCACCTCCCTCCACTCCCCCCGTGCAAGTTAAGACATAGCCTTTAATTGCAGTGTCCCAGTGACTTGATCCAAAAGGGGCCCTTCCTGATTTTCACAGTTAATTAATTTGCAGTTGCCTCTACTAGGCGCAATGCATGTAAACTCACCGAATTTTGGTCTTGCCATGTAAATTGACTTTCTGCAAAGGCAACTGTTTCTGAAGTTCCACCCCAGTATTAATGTGTGTGTCTGTAGTTGTGTTAAATAGTGGTATGTGTTAGAATTCTGTTTTTGATTAATGTTTCAGGCTAAGAAAACTTGGATGGAGCTGGTAGAGATGCTCTACTGGGTGGGAGCCAAAAGTCTAACCACCACCAGCAAGAGCTACCTGCACCAGTGTAATTAAGATCAACAGCACAGATTCTAGTCTGATCTCCTTTTGCAGAAAGTTAATTTTAAAGTAAGACCAAAATCTTTTTTTATAATACATTGAATATGTAAGTCTTTAAATTCTTTGAGGGATTGTCCGTGTGGCTTCTGCAGCTTTGTGAGCAAGATGACATTTTTTGACACAATGATGTACTGTGCCTGTGGTATTCATGCCCTCATGCCCTTTAATCCAGGTGTACAAAGGGCCCAGCAGCTTCCTCCTGCCTGTGGCACGGAGAATACAGCCTGGACACCATTTGCCATCTCTTCTTTTGCATTGTCTGCTGCTGTTTTGATGATAAGCCTGGTTATCTGTGGAACCCTATGCATAAGCACAGTCTTGTTCCACATTTTAGGTTTAACTTGCTGTGCTTCCATGAAAAATGAGAAGATGTAAAATTGCTAATTTTTTAACTGAACTTTTTTGTCATTTGTGTCCAAATGTTCAAGTATACTACTGGGCTGATACTGCTTAATTTAAAAGCAAAGCCTGAACTTTAAAAAGTCCTGGATGGACATTTCGTGTTCTGTGCTTGCTCAGACACTGAACTGAAAAATGTAAGGTGTATGTTGATGCTGCAGTCTGTCCCATCCAGTTCACCTGCAATTGTTTCCTCAAGCTCCCTTACAGCCTGTTAGAGATGACACTGTTGGCAGCATTTCTTTCTCAAAGATTGACTTAATACCAGAGGTAAGATACAAGAGTCAGGAAGAGGATTTAACACAGAGTGTGAAAACGCAGGCACTGCCTACTAAAGCTATTTGCCACATCTCTTGTTAGCAATTCTCTTGGTCTAGTCACTCTCTTTACAGGTGGCCAGTTAAGACTTTGGAGCAGTAATGGTTTTACTCACTCTGATCATGTCAGGGACACAGATCTTAGACCTAGGAAATTTTTTTGCTTCATTATTTTGGGAGTCGGGGGATGACTCAGCCAACATTTAACAGGTTGATTGAATTAGGAGGAGGTGTTTTTGGCACCAGCTTTGTCTCCTAAGGATGTTTGTTCTCTAATGGAATTAAATCATGACACTCTGTTCTCTCATGTCCCGTCTTGTCAAATCATTCTTCTGTGACCATTTTAACAATTACAGATGCTAATTTCTGTCCATTTTCCTGTTTTTTTAAAATCACAGAGACCTAATAAGGAAAATCCCATGCTAAAGGCAATTGAAAGTTTCCTGTAGGGGTACTGTAAAGACAGCTTTTGTGTGTGTGTGTGTGTTTTCCTACAGCCTCACTACCTGTAGTACTATTGAGTCTGGAACCTCAATGGAGAGTGCAGTCAGTTAATCCCAATCACTTATTTTGGAGTTAGGTGTTTTAATACTTTATGCAAAGAGACTGTGTAAACCAAAAACAGCACAACCATTCTGTATTCCAGTTTGATTATATAAATTAAGTCTAATCAGTGAGGTCAACTGAGTTGGTCTCTATACTTGAAAAAAATACTTGCAATGAAAATTAGGATTATGAGGAGACTGCTGTACAGGAGCAGATGTGCTGTGTTCAGAAAGTTTCTGCCCTTAAGTTGATGAAATCTTAGTTGTGCTGCTGGTTGTGATGCACAAGAGGAGCTTTGTCAACACAAATACCTTACACCCATTTGCAAGCCACTGTTAATATCTGTAAATTTATTTGTAACCCTGCAGGAGACTGTAGTGTTCTACAGTACAGGAGTCTGTAGGTTAGCTCTGTTAAGCTAAGTATAGTCTGGAGATGCTGAGGCAAGCAAGAGTTTCCCAAGTGCCCACTTAGAGAAAAGAACAAAAGCAACCTGTAAATCCTTGGGGTTTAGTGTTGTCTGTGAAGTGGCTGTCAAGTGCTTTAGTCTGTAGATGTTCACTTGAACTGTGCTACATCTGCAGTACTGAAAGGACTCAGAGTGAGGGACCAGTGATAGCTTACAGAGCCATAGGAGACCTGTCCATCACATATCACTCCACTGGCAGTTGTAAGATGATTTTCCTGGGTCTTCAGGACTTCCTGAGGGAGTTTTTTCACTGCTCTTGCCTTAATTCACCCTCTTCTCTCAGCAGTCCATGTGAAGGAAACAGCTGAAAGCAGATTTCAGCCAAAGGAGTGTGACAGTACCCAAGAAGTCTGGAGTCTGCTAGCAAAAACCAAATGCTTTTGTGGTCAGAATAGAGGCGTTTTAGTTTATTTTCCCTACAGCTCTTGGGAAGTTTTTGAGTGTTTAAGAGTTGCTGTTTAGCTATTCTCATATAAATTAATAAAAAGGGATGTAAAAAATTACATATATGCTTTGCTTGGAAATCTCTTCTCCCAAAATTGTTCTTTTATATCAGTTGCCAGAAACAGAACTCATGCGTGTTAAAACTGTCATGGATAGCAACAGACACTTTTCCTTCTTAACACTAAGAAGAGTGATTCTGATAATTCCAATTATTTTGTTAATTTCAAGCTACTCATTCTATTTGAGGGTACTCATTCTATTTGTGCTAGGGTACACCACACCACCTTGACTTACAGATATAATACACAGCCACCCTGCCACACAGAACTGTCATGTGCTGTATTGCAGGAAAAGCAGTTCAGTAACCCACATGAACAGACTAGCTCTGCTTCCACAGCAAAATTTGTGAATATGCAAAATCTCATTGCTTACCTAAGGGAATCTCAGCTGTATGGGGATCAGTTTATTTACACCCACCTACCACTATAGTTAGATGGAGATAAACATTTTTTTTTAAATTTTTTGAAGACAGCACCAGAGGTTTGANCTGGGTAAAATAGATCTCACACATACAAGCAGTAGTTTGCTGGGCTCCTTCTGTAGCAGTAGAGATTAGTGGCACCCAGAAAATAATGGTGAAGATCCCTGTTAGTGACCAAGAGTAAATTGGTGATTGCTTGTCAGTTGCCAGGAGTGGAATCTGTGTCCACGATAGCTTAAAGTAAGAATAATTACCATTTCTGTGGTTGAAATGAATGTCTACATTGTCTGTGTAGATTCCACAACTTGCCTGATTCTGCTTTCCCTGCAAACATTT
>VZTT01067938.1:0-11179 GCA_013400855.1 Buphagus erythrorhynchus
TTATTAGAATATGAATGTATTCAGGGAGTAATCCCAAAATATTATGAACTATTGGTGCCAACTTCTATCTTTGATTTCTAAAACTCAGTCATTACTCTTCCGAATAGATGTTTTTTCCCTTTTTATTTTGGAATATTTTGATATTTTGAGAAGAGCTTTCACANGAGCTTTCACAAAAATGTGCATATTCAAAGGACTCAGATTAAGAAAGTTTCTTACTAGAAAAATGGATGCTCATTTTCTGAAAATCTGAAAAAAAATCTAAATCTCTGTAGCCACTCACGCCAATTTAAGCTTCAAGTGCCATTTGAAAAAAAAATAGAAAAAACTACCACAAAGCAAACCCGGATTTGGAGAGTTGTCAGAATCACTGAGTATATCTGAAACATATATGGTTCTGAGTCCATGAAAATCTGAATCTTATCCAAAAACCCTTCCTATTCTCTTATATGGGCTGCACATGCAGGACTAAAAATCTAAGAGGCTGGAAGGGAGAATTTTTTGTTAAATCTTTGTTTTCTATTAAAACACTTCCCAGTTTTGCTGTTTGGGTCTTTAGCCCACAGTTACATAAATATATTGGATAGTCATATTAACTATGTTTGGAACTGTGGGAACAAACATATGTTAGCACAGCACAGGATGAATCCTGATTTGTAAATTTACTACTTCATACTTTATCGATTGGAAACCTTCCTGGAAGCAGTGGGAAAAAAAACTAGAGTGTGATAAGTCTAACATAATAATATCATACAAATTCCCATAGCTTCTGGCCAGAAGTCAAGAGTGAGTTATTCACTGATCTAGTCAATGAGCATCTTCACTAGGAAAGCTCAGAAGAAGCTAGAGAAAAAAAACTTGCCTTAAAAATTCCCTGTGAAAAGACCTCCTTTGAAGAGTAAAGACTGTTTTCCACTTCTGTTCTTGCCAGCAAGGTCTACCAGAAAAGACAGAGATATGGATTTGTGCACATCCTGGGAATACTTGGATCTCACTCCCTACTCCAGGATAAAGCTCTGTTGTGAACCACTAAGACTCAGCTCTGGTGGAACTTGTACTTCCTCAAACAGAAGTAAACAGCTCAAGAACAAGTTACAATTTTGACTTTCTACACAAGGAACCTCTGCTGGTGCCTGAACATTGGTGACCAGGACAGGCCTAGTAAAGGAGAATTCACAGGAATTTTCCAGGTGGTAACTATGGGAGATCAAGGCTCAGTCTACCTATCTACTCACTGCCCCAGAACCAAGACCTGACAATAAAGCAATTCTGGCTTTTGGCTCCTTTTGTCAGACAAAAAGGTGCCATAGCCTACATGACATAATGAATTTTTCTGCCATGAATGCCTTAGCAGCTCAAATTTGTTCCTGAAATGTTGACATTACCAACTCAGCCTTGGCTGCCAGATCAGTCACCTGCTCACAGCACTCCTGATCTTACACAGATCTGGTACCTGCTGTCCTGCAGCCAGCACGGAGCTGGCTCAAAAGCAAGAAGTGGCAAAGCCTCCACATTCTGCTGCCTGCCTAATTCCATAGAAAAATGATAAGGTGCTCACATCTGACTCAGATTCACTTTCCACTCTGGCCCACTGTCAGGCCAAGCTGATGAACCCAGAGTGACTTGGAATACAGATCATTAAGGGACCCTTACAGTCAGATCACCCCAAACTGCTCATGCCTGGAATTCAGAAACTCCCAGCTGAACCAGAACCACCCACACACTTGCTGGGTGTGATACTGTGTGATACTTTGTAGTTTGATGCCATGCTACCTAATGAACTTTTGGGCAAAATTGCCAAGACTGCCCTTAGCTTTCCTCACCATGCACAATGGAGTTGCCACCTGACATGCCCAGTGCTGCACTTTGGGGTACTTAGGACAGGGAGGGGGAAAGTATTAAGAAAGTAGTTTGCTTTGATCCATGCTAATTAAGTGTGTCTGTGACTGAGGAGTTTAGATATGTTTGCCATCTAATACTGCTTAAACAGGAAATCCGAAAGAATTACACTAATGCTAAACCAATCCAACTGCACGTGCTGCCCACAGAAATTGAAGAGGTGAGTCTTCCCAGCCTCATTCCTTTACTTCAGAAGTAACAGCCATGTTCTAGCTGCTGCACCATTCCCTGAGTCATGAATAAAGTCTGCACACTGAACTACAAGCCTAGAACTGAAAAAGAAAAAAATCCACTCATTATTTACAGCATTATTTTACTATGACACTTCCATTCTGCAGGGATTCTTGAAGGCAACTTACTGCATAATTAAAGCTTGCTGAGCAATGGAAACCTTTGTTTCCTTCCATACTACCAGCTCTGTTTTTACATTGTATTGACCTTCAAGTTGATCTGGGCCTCCTAAGTTCTGAAAGAATTTAACTTCTCTATGGAAGAGGTCAATAAACAAAATTGACACCACCACCTGAGCATTAAGACATACTTGAAAGGACCTAAAGGTTGCTGCCCTCCTACAGCAAGAGCATCTACTTGTTAAAGACAGCAAACTGAGTTTGCTGAGCTACAAGCTGAGCTAGAAGCACAGAGAACTTGAGCACTTAAGGGAACCACCTCACAGGAGGCTTTTCAGGTGAAATACACTCTGCTGTAATAAGGTACTTCACAACTTCCTCACAAAGACAGCCATCACACATTGTATTTCAGTATGGCACTTTTCATATATTAAAGCTTCAGCAAAGCTGCAGGATGAATGTGGATACAGGATTGTCAATAGCTATCTACTAGCTGTGAGCTAAGGGGAAGAGGAATGAGAGAACAATCAGGCACTAGGCATACAGCCCTAAATGAAAGGTTACTTCAAATGACTCTCCTAAAGATGAGAGCATAGAGTTGATTATTTAAGAAATTCAGTGGCACTATCTCCAAGTCATTTTTTTCTGAAGACATTAAGACAGCAAGCCAGATTTCAATTTACTGTGAACAGTTGCTGGGATGACTTCTAATCATGTTTTTAACCAATCCAGGCTCTAATCTGGGAGGGATTTTCCTTTCTAGGAGTGGTGAAAGTGCAAAGACAAGAACTGCATGGGTAAATGCACTTTCTCTACCTAAGCAACACACTGCAATGTATAAAAAATGTTTTATGGAGAAATGTTTGGACACTACAATGAAGATGCAAGGGAGAAGTAAAATATATGCATCCAGAAATATGACCCAAATGGAAAGGATTTTCCTCAGTTTAAATGAAAATGCTGCCTTTTGGCATAAAGACCTATCATCAGGCATTTTTCCTACTGCAATTTAGCCATGCCTCTGCATTCACACCTCTGCTTTTAGACTATGGGATTTGAACTGAACTGGCCACATATCTCAAAGTACTATAACTACAATTATCTTCTCTTTACCACCTTCCCCTTTGAGGAATCTAGGCATTTAAATTGAAATAAAATAGCAACAATACCTTAAACCCTAAGCTAGGGTGTTACTCTATAGCATCCTATGCAAAACCAGAACAAAGGATGTCTCTTTAAAAAGGCTTTTTAAAAGTATGTAGTTTAGGAAGCTTATTCCATTGAAACTAAAACTTACAGAATAATTCAGCCCACAGAAAACAGGAAGGTATGGGGGTCAAACATGGAGAGGCTCCATCAAGAAGAGGTACCTGTGGTTACTGCACAGAGCCCACCTCCACCTGTGCAGTATAAGAGACCTTCCTAGAAGGAAAATCTGTGCAATCTTCCATGCCTCAGGAAGGAGCTAGAGAGGTTGTAACACAGCAGTAGGATATTCCCCTCCTTTGCTGGGGGAAGGGACACATGACATTGTGTACTTGGTCAAGTGAGGTCTCAGACTCAAATACGCCTCAAGAGCTTTTTGTTTAACAAAATTTAAAAACAGTAGTTGCCTTAGGCAAGTTTGGCATCTCAGGGACAGACAAGCCACAAGGACAGAGCTGTACGCTATGACTCTGTCCTAATTATAAATGAATTATTAGTAAGGCTTCTCTAGACCAGAGCAACAATCTCTTGTCAATGAAGAATTATGTTTTCAAGATCATAGGGAGTTAAGGAAGCCAGCAATATTGCACTGTTACCAGGTTTTAGGTTGGTTAATTTGTCATGCTCACAGTGCACAAGTTCAGAAGAATGAAAATCTGAAAGAAAAGCCTTTTCCCTTCTGGGAACAATGTAAAGAATATATAAAAAAATAAACTATGTTGCTTCTTCCCCTTCTAAATACACCACCTCAGTTTCAAAATTAACGCTTCACCAAACAAACCGTACAAATGCATGACTTAAAAGTATCTTAAAAACACTGTAACACCATTCATGTTAAGTCTTTAGGGCTTTTGAACACATGCTGCTTAAAACTGGTGTATAATCTTTCCCATATCTTGCAATTCAAAACATCCAAAGCATCAAAAGAAGTCATTTCATATTGGCTTTTTAGTGGTCTGTGTATGTCAAACCCAACACATGTCCCAACCCCCCCAGTGCCACAGTACCTTAACTCCTTGAGTAAGGATTACTTAAATACAAGCACAATGCCACTAACAGAAACACTTCGTGCCTGGGTATTAAGAATCCACTTTTTCAAAGTACTAAACACATGATTCTGCCCACCTCAGCCCTAAATCACAGTATGCAAGTTTGGTAAAGTCCATTAGAAACACAGGTTTAAAAAGGTCTCCAATCACCACAATGAAGAATAGCAAAATAGATTTGCTAATTTTTCTCTTCACCAGTAGTAACAGAGTAATAACAAAGTAAAAGGAAACTGTTCTCTTGCAGTGAAACCCTTGGTAGTAGCCAAAGTAGCATTTCACAACTGATTTTATCTTGCTCCTCCGTCACCAATTCATGAGCACAGTGAAACTTGAGTTATCACTGCCTTTAACCTGCCAGTAGAGGAGCAGAAATCCCCAACTGCAATACTCCAGGCTGACCACAATCACTGTTCATTTCTAAGCATTAATTACAATGCCCTGGCAGCCTCCCTGGCCCAGATCATTATGGAACTTGTCACATGCACTTCCCTTTATGTCAAAAGCTTCAGGGCATTGCAATAATAGCCAACTTTTTTTTCTAAAATTTAAGTTGGCTTTTTGGTACTTTTCACATCTGGTTTTAGAATTCCATTAGATTGTTTCACCTGTGAAACAGCCCCTCCATCACATCCCCTTGCACCCCCTGAGCTGCTGCTGTTCAGACTTAATATAATCGCATCAATAGAGACAATCTACAAGAATATGTTACCAAAACTTGTGTCTCTGATCCTTTGTAGGTGCCTTCACACAGCCACAACCACCTTCCTGCAGCTGATTTTTGAGACAGGGACAGTCCTGATGGGACAAGACACTGCACAGGGCACTTCTGACAAGAAGTTGTAAGTTATACCTGGATTTAAGCGATCTGACAGGGCAAGAGGACACAGCCTCAAGCTGTGCCAGGGGAGGTTCAGTTGGACATCAGGAAGAATTTCTTCACTGAAAGGGTGGTCAGGCATTGAAAGGGGCTGCCCAGGGAGGTGAAACCTCCCTGGGGGTGGAGTCCCCATCCCTGGAGGTGTCCAAGCACTCAGTGCTCTGGGCTGGTTGACAAGGTGGGAGTCAGTCACAGGCTGGACTTGATGATATTGGAGGTCTTTTCTGACCTAAATGATTCTGTAATTCTATATCTGGTCATTTTCTTTTCATTGAGGAGATCAAGAGAGTAATTGCTGGTGGCCCTCTCACCTAACTGTAATCAGGAAATCAGTTGATGATAATTAAACCCAGTCATTTCCCCCCTTTTCTCAAGCATCTGTGACAGCAAGTAATTGACTGAGGGCTTTGCAGCTCCACTTTCACAGGGTTTGTTCAGGGAAAGGCAAAATAGGTCTCCTCACCCTCTCTCTAGCCATTTACTTGGCTAGAGCTGATGTTGTGCATAGTCCTTGCAGGCTTTAGGCTGCCACCCCATCACTCTCAGGACACATGAGCTGCTCAGCACACTGGGAGCACTGCTGTGCCCCACCAACACCGTGCCCTGTACTCCAGGTTTGACTCATCGTGTCCTGGGTGGCCTTCCTGCTAATAATTCAAAGTGACTTTTGACAAGGCTGCCTTTAAGCAGGACACATAGCTTAGCAATCCAAGCTGACAGGTGGTGAATTGTTGGGTGATTGCCACGTGCCTCAGGTGGCAGCAAGAGCCCAAAGCACTGGTGGCTTCAGCCACCCAGCAAGAGCCATAATCCCCCTGCCATGCATGGCTTGGGTCTGCATCCTGGTGAGAACATCAGGGAAGTAAATCAGCCATCTGCACTTACAGAGTATTATGGGAACAAACACTATTGTTAAATAGTTCATTCAGAAACAGTCCATAAATCAGAGAAGATGCTGAATGATGTCCTTTTTTTCTGTTGTGCCTCTCCACAAAGTGTGATTGTCTATTGACATGATTAACAAGAAACACTCTTCTCTCTTCCTTGCAAGAAACAAAAGAGTGTCACATGTTTCATTCCACTCCCAAAAAAACCCAAACACACAACACCTCCATACTGTCCTGCTGTCCTTAGAAGCATGAGTCATGGGAACCCAGGTTCCAGGACTCCTAGGGGAACAAGTCACCTGCTGAGGGTGACCCCAGCACAGGCCATCCTTGGGCAGTGAGCAGGGCTGGGACAGTGTCTCAGGCCAGGAGAGATGATGAGCTGGCCAGGGCTCCAGAGAGCACCATCAGCAACGGGGTGAAACAAGCCTGGAAACAAGGCTACCTATAACAACTTCTCCAGACAGGAAAAATGACCAGAGACAGGCCAGGGCACAGAGGTACCCAAAGCACAGCTTTAGGGTCCATACAGAAGGGTCACACAGGAAACTGGGGCAGCAGGAGCCAGAGCAGAAAGACAGCACAGAGGGTTTTCTGCATGAGAGAAATAAAGCTGAGCCTAAATAGGGCTCCTGGAGCAGTAGGTGAAGTTTGCACAGGGGGAGGTCTCAGTGTGCCTGTTCAGGGCACTCAATGCCCTTGGTTCCAGGCATGGCTAAGGCAGCTGCTCTGACACAGCAGGACGAGTGGAGGTGGAGGCAATAACCTCAGTGCCTCATGGGCATTCATCTGTGAAGGAGAGCCAGGTCCCAGCCCTCTGCTTGGCCCTCTTAAACGTGAAAGTAGCTGTAGAAACAATCCTGAAAGGGCTTCTAAATTAGCTGGAGTAACTCAAAGTTGGGCTTTCTTCAAAAAAGACACAAGCAATAGGTGCTTTAAAGCAGTATTACAGGCAGCTCCCCACCCCTCCAAAGACAGCCATCCCTCTTCTGTGCTTCAGAGAGCACTCCAGGATTTGGGCTTGGGACTCTTTCCATGGTGTGATTACAAAGTGTCTGTAAGGTGCTGTAAGTGCTGAGGAAGCTAGTGAAGTCTTTAAATAAACAGTAAAAATAGCATGCACTCTGAGGAGTTATCATTAAAAGAGTAGATGCCTCCTTTCTAGAAGTAGTGGACTGTGTATGAGAGTTACCATATTATTCGTAGAAGTATGTGAAACCACATTTAGCTGAGGAGGATTAGGAGACCCCTCCTAAAAGGACACCTATGGAATAGGGTGATATGGGACAACCCACTAAAACAGCCCCCTACACACTACTACAGTCCCTCAAAAGATTCCCCTGCTGCATGCACTCTTGGAAACAGCTGCAGCAATTTCCTTACTATGAGTAAATTTAGATCTTTAAGCCTTTTTGATTCTGTTCTGTGCTAAGATTTCTTCAATTCCAAGTTGAGCTAGGTTGGGTGTCCTGTCTCTGTAAAAGCCAGCTCAAAGCTGCTGCCCCTTATTGTCTGCCTCACGTGTAGGTATGGGAACTGAGCAGTCAAAAGCCTTGTTCCTACATAATCACCTTGTATACAGCCAAACCCCCCACCCTGACACCCCAGAGGAAACAAGAGCAGTATCATCCTGGCTGCTTAGTCAGGCAAACCAGCGTGTTGCAAACAGCTGACAGATGCTGCTGGAAACTCAATTAATTACCCACAAGGCAGGTTGCCCTGCTGAAGAGATGGTGTTAACATTGTTTAAAGTGTGGCCTCAGTGACCTCCTTAGAGCAGAATACCTGTGTCCTGGGACCAGAGTCCAGCTAGTGCCTGTGTGGGCACCCTGCCATCAGAGCAGATGGGCAGGGATGGATGTGGGCAGCCAGGAGCCCTCCACGTGTGTGTGCTCAGGGCAGACACTTGGAGCAACATCAATAATGGGAATTGTCCAAATGTCCCTTCACCCCAAGTGCCTAAATCAAGCTTTGTGTGTGAGTGCATTTAGGGATAATCACAGATATAAAACCCGACTTCTCTCTCTCTTTCATCCCTACCAATACACCTTTGGCAATGAGAAATAGCAAAAAAAAAACCCAAAAAACTTCTCCAGGAAGTAGGCTGGTTTATTTTCAATTTCTAATCTTGGCTGTGTTTGCAATGAGGCAGGTGCTGGTCAATGCCCATGATATCCAGTGTTCAGGAAAGAGTGAGGAGTTTGCCCTTCCCATATAAGCCAGGAAAACAGGAGTTTTGGGATATGCAAAGGGTGCTCTTGATGTTCTGAGCCCTCAAAGGGCACCATGCTAAACTCTGAAAAACATTTTTTCTGTTCCAGGAAGAAATGGAAAATCACTTATTGCTGTGAGAAGAACAGAGCTTTCTCTTCAGGGGAGTTGCTTAAGTTCTCCAGGACTTTCCCCTGCAGTCCTGCTAATTGTCTCGATTAGATTTCTGATCATCCAAATCATGTTTTAAGTTCATCTCCCAACAGGGAAGTTAAAGGAATAGCTTTGATACAACAAATATCATCGAGGGAGGTGTGGAGAAGGCAACAAGGCCTGTTAGCAGATAGGGGCTGGACAGGGCTATGTTGCTGTTCTCCTCCAGGACACTTCTTGGTGGCATTGTGCAGTGGCTGGGCCTCCATGAAGCACAAGGCTGCTCCTCCAGTGTGCTCCTGCAAACATATTCCCCCATATTCAGGAGCACGTGCAACTCTGAATCTACACTTTGGCTAAGCAAACACATACACATACAGAAAATTAGCTTCCACCTGCACTGGGCCCCGTGGAATTTTCCAGGAAACCTGGCCAGAGTTTTGTGTTTCTAATAAAACCAAAACGGTTTTTAAATCCAGCTTCAAGCTTCATTGC
Source organism: Buphagus erythrorhynchus (assembly GCA_013400855.1). Classification (NCBI taxonomy): domain Eukaryota; kingdom Metazoa; phylum Chordata; class Aves; order Passeriformes; family Sturnidae; genus Buphagus; species Buphagus erythrorhynchus. The sequence continues at coordinate 9,128 of VZTT01067938.1, forward strand.
AAATATTTCTCACAGCCTTCTGTAGCAGGAATAATTACTGTCCTTATTTATCGGGTAGATTATACAAATCCTCTAGTAAGTAAATTGTAGGATTAAGGTTAATGTGCTAGATTAAGCTGACAGATTTATTTACTTCCTCCGAGAAGGAAAGACGAAAGGATGATGACCTATCATGTGTATTAATTCAACATTTAACCCTGCCACAGCTCCAGTGATTATCTCTGCAAGTGCCAAGTCTCAGTGTAGGAGATTAGAGTTGCCATACTGCACACCCAGGGCTCTGTTGTCTCCAGGATTTTATCTATTAAGCTCCTGGTTTTTCAGATGGTAATGTCCTGTACTTTTGCTGTGCCCTCTCCCTGGAGTTTCAGAGGGCTCACAAGGAACTACACATGCACTCACCCTGCAGAAAGCATCACTTATCCTCATGTTGCAAGTATTCATGCTGATGCAGATCTTTTTTCTATCACTTGTTTGGATGAAGTAGACAATTCATGCATGATGCAGAGTCACTGGGTTTTTTGGGAGTCCCTTGGAGTGATTTTCCCTGTTGTAAAATGCCACATTCCAGGCTATGGAAATGTTCCAGACTGTTCATACTTGAGAGCAAGGTGGCCTGCTGGGTTTCGTGCTACTTTCTGATACTGACACTGGTATTGTGGTCAAATTATCTGAGGGCTGATGCTGCAATTTAGGACAGGAATGAAAAGACAAGCATGGATCTTCCCTTCTGTTAGGTCTATCCCACCAGTGCATGCAGCCTGAGCAGGGGCCTGGCTGCTTTGCTGTTCAAGTGAATGTGTTTCTCATCTGCTTTCCTGTATCTCTCTCTCCATCAGTAAAGCAGGTTGCATCCAGCAGCACTGCCTGAGCTTGTGACCCATCCTGAGCAGCACATGCTGCCCATAGCTGCCCCAGAAGATAATTTCCTGTAGATTAATGTAGGATATTTTATGGGATTACAGAGGTGGAGACTTGCTGCAGCATGTTGTGTGTCCCCTCCTGCACTGGCCAGTGAACAGAGGAGAGAGACATACCAGATGAAGAAGCAACTTTCCTAAAACCACAAACAAGGGATGTGGCAGAACCAGGGCTCTGGTCTTCAGAAAACTAACTTCCAGTGCCTAGATTCCCTCTTAGTGTTGTGAGCTCCTCAATGGTGAGATGTGGTAATGAACCAAAATAGACAACACTGACACAGACATATCTTTCCTCGCTGCCACACTAGTGTCATACCTTCCCCACTATGGTAACCTTCCCAGAGGAACTTGGAAAAGCTATCTAGGTGCAAATACCACCTATGCTTGCACAGCAGACTGGCAGCAGGGCTGGGATTTACCTCAAATCCAGGACATTGCCATCTGTGTGTTCTTCCCCCTTCAAATAAAATCCTTTCCCCCGTGTGCTGGCCCCAACAGGTTTCTATATTTATCTGTCCTTATTTTAGGAGGTCTGCAGAATAAATGTATAGATTACAGATGTGGTGCTTCTCATCTTAGCTAAGGTTTTCAATAGGGATAGTTGTTCTGGGACAGAATCCCAGCCGAGAGTCATTTGCTGCTCGCCTGCCAAGTGGACTATGAGCATTGCCAATGCTCTGCTTGACTTAGCTTGAACAGTTCACAGCCTCTGAGGAAGGGGAGGAAAATTCCATCATGAAATAGCTGATTTAAAGCTGTATCCCACAGTGACAAGAGAGTGTTCACTAATGCTAACGCACTTTTCAGAGAGAGACTTTTAGTTCGACTTTCAGAACGTGTTCCTGCTTGGGAGAGGGCCAGGGTTAAACCCCTCCCTCAGCTCAAAACTTCAGTGAGTCTGAAAGAAAACCTATTCTGCTTCTACAGCTGATGCCAGTTTTGCAAAATGTGACTTGTTACAAGGAGGAAGAGGAGGAGAAATTTCTAGTGACATATCCATCTTCTCTTCTCTTCTCTTCTCTTCTCTTCTCTTCTCTTCTCTTCTCTTCTCTTCTCTTCTCTTCTCTCCTCTTCTCTTCTCTTCTCTTCTCTTCTCTTCTCTTCTCTTCTCTTCTCTTCTCTTCTCTTCTCT
>VZTT01067938.1:26991-55267 GCA_013400855.1 Buphagus erythrorhynchus
AGAAAGAAAGAAAGAAAGAAAGAAAGAAAGAAAGAAAGAAAGAAAGAAAGAAAGAAAACCAACTCATCCTAATAGGTTAGGTCTGCTTTGAGTAGGAGGTTGGACCAGATGGTCTCCGAAGTTCCTTGCAATCTAAATCATTGCATGATTCTAAACAAACTGGACTTTTTTTGTAAACATATTTGTTTGAGTGACTAAAAGAGATTTAAAAAATCAAGATTGATTGGATAGGTACTTACTATTACAGCAAAAATTACAAATAGTCACTTACAAGTAGCAAAAATATTACTTCCTCAGAAATACAAAAAATAATGACCCTATCATTTGAGCATTCAAGCAAAGTCTGGTCAGAGAAAAATATAATGTATAACACTTTCATCATTTTCCCTAAGCTTTCCCACTGATGGAACACAACCTTTTGGTCACGTATATCACTGCTTCTCTCTCAACCACAGCCCTCTTGCTGGATTCCAAAAGACCCAAGGAAAGGATGTTGTTGAATACAACATTTTATGAATGTCCTAATGGAAAATGTTTCATTGTATGACTTCTAGGAAATTTAGCTTTACTATGGGATCACTCATGAAGTGGGCACTTAATTTTTATTGCCTTGCTGGTTAAGTTAATTACATTATGACTGATAGCAATTTTACATCAAAACAGGAGGCTGTTTTACCATATCTTTTATGTTTTGCTTATCTAGAGTGCACTGGAAAGTACCACAAATGTAGACAGACGACCACTGTTAAATGGTGGCATTTGTGCTTGTAAGTTTAATCCAAAATAAATTTGCCATAATCCAACAATAAAATGGAATATAAGACTGACATTTATGAAGTGGATTTTGTCACAGTGAACTAGTGAAAAGAGGAATCTTAGAGGTAGATTGGGTGAAAAGCAGGTAATACATAAAGTTTATCGTATTGAGTCTCCTATTGCACTTGCTACTTGACAGTGCTTTGGGGTTCCAGCTGTGGACACAAACATGGTCACATAAGCAACTAAATAAAAGTAACAACAAAATAGGCACAGAGACTCTGCTGATGCCAGTGTGTGTGTACAAACCCAGCTTCCCTACCCAAAAATCCCACTGAGGTCTCTACTTCCTTCCTACTCACTCTAACCACAGAGAGAATCCCTTGTTATTTCAAGGAAGATATTAGAGTCAAAATGGGTCATATTGCACTAATTTGAAGAATAGCTAGAATAATTCTTCCTAGTGCAGTTAGAATATGCCCAACGAGCTCTGTTGGTTTATATGTCGGCACTTTCATGCTCGCATTTGTGTGCAGAGCTGTAACCCTAGGAGCTATTCTGGTATTCACCATGTCCGTTTCTGTGTTTTCCCAGTGTTTTGATGTGAAGCTGTTCTTAGATCTGCTTGCAAGTCTCTGAATCAGCAGCACAAGAGAATGAACTGCTTTCAGTGATTAAAGGCAGATACCACTAAACACTTTCAGGACATAATTACAGAGCATTTTCACTCCTCTGCTGCTATTGGCTTAAAGGGGTTTGAATTTCTGCTGATAGTTATCCTCTAACAGCTGGGGCCACTTTTGACTCAAACACATGGATCTGATCTATGTGGTACCACTATGGTCCTCAGAGATACCTGGTAAAATGTTCTTCAAGATCAGGCCCAAAGCATGAAGGAAAGGTTGCTCAACTGTTATGAAATGTACAAGCACCATTGTAGAACTATTTTCTGTTTTCTCTACTTTTATCATTACTTTGTTGGTAGTATTTCTATTTATTTTCCCCTTCTGAAAAGACCAGAGTTTAAAGCCTCTCCCCAAAAGATATATTTCCTTTCAAAAGGTTTATAGCTTGACATTTTTTGGCTTTTATTCCCCTTGCGGTACACCTTTAAACATTTAAATATTTTTAGTCTGTGTGTATCTTACTAGGAGCCACAGGTATTCTCCTGAAACAAGGAAGGCACGGAGACAACAAAAGTCTCCCTTCTCACCACAGCGTAAATGCACCCTCACACTTCTTTTATTTTTTTCCCTTTGTTAATCATCATCTACTTCAAAATATGGATTTAAAAGATCGGTCTGTGTTTCTTTAAATGAGGGCATCTCATCACCAGTAAGTGTAAGACTGGGTCACTGCACAAGATGCTATAAAGACATGAGCTATAAAGACAGTTCCACCCCTGAAAAGCTTACTATAAGACATCACAGTTGGACACAACACACCCAGAAAAAGAAAGAAAACGGAGACTTGTAGTGGTATTTGGCAAAAAATCAGGTACATTTTCACTTGGACAATAGCCCCCTGTTAGAAGATCACTGGTAAGACCTGTATGAATACATGAATGCTGCTCAGTTGTACTTACCCAGCCAAGCTAAGGCTGGAGGGAAGCAAACAACTAATCCGTGGAAGTTGTATTCCTGAGTGAGAAGACATGGTGCTCGGCAGGACATCACAGCAGCTTAGGATTCAGATTTGAACCCTGGAGCCCCCGTAGATCTGGAGAAGGCAGCCTCCCTGGCCTTCTCAAAGGGTAGTATTTAGAGGGCTTTTTCTGCAACTGTTTTCTCACTTAATCCTTTTTAAAGCCACTGCCAAGAAGGGAAGAAGTTCCAAAGACGAGAACTTAACAGTTCTCCAAGGTCCCACAGGTGTGGACTTGGCACATCTGGAGAAGAAGATTGTTTCTTCCTTCTGTGTCCCTCTTCTCTCTTCCTGCCCCTTCCTTGCCACATAATCCCTCCATACTCTTGGAAAAGTTAGATTTGAGTTTAGCTGTAACCAAACTCTACACTCACTGTAAGGCTCAGCTGAAAGACCTGATGAAGAAATGCTGCTGCTGAGAAACATCTGGCCTTTGTTTTATGCAACCAAAGAGTTAAAATTATTGTCAGAAATACCATAATGTATAAAAGCTGCAAACACCCAACTGTAGTGTCAGAATTCCAGGCTGTATAAATGTATTTGTCTCTCTTATTTGTAAAAGTTATTTGAACAGAAATGGCACATTGTAACAGCCTAACAAGAAGCAGTCTTCCTGATGATGTTTGAGACTTCTTTGCTCCGCTGTATGGAAATATTTAAGACTTTAAAGATTTATATTACAAAATAGCATTTTAAATGGCTCAGTCCTGTTCTCAGTAAAGTCAAAGAGGGGGTTACCGTCTGCTTCAATGAAAGTGGTATAAGGGCCAAGATGCATTTTAACATTATTTTTTTTCTATTTTGTTCCAAAAGACAAGAAGTCTCTCCAAAGCCCCCTTCACTCCTTAAAAAAAAAAAAAATCAAGTGAGTTATCAAGCATCCATCACTGCTATGGCCAGACATGAGCATCCATCGAGACCTGTGAATGTCAGAGTTCCACCACACACAGTATGTTGGGCACAGAGAAACATCACGTATTTCCAAGTTTAGGATTGGAAGGCTTCTGTTGCCTTTTAAAATATTTTCTCACAATATCCAGCACACCATCCCATTTGCTCTGAAACAAAGATTCTCATCTTATGCACACACTTCAAAGATAAAACTCAACATGAACAAGTAAGTAACACAGTCTGATCCTTTAAAGGAATTAGAGTTTGAATAAAGTCAGCAACCTTGGATTCATTTTCTTTTTTTATGACTGATAGATACTAAATTAAATTATATAAATGAACAAACAGGCCCATAATTTTTTAAACTCATATTTTAATTTAAATAGCACAAGGACAAACATTTCTCTTCAACTGAGTTTTCCCACCAGCCTCCAGAATTACAATATTTTTATTTGTTGGTTTTTATGTTTTATGCTCAGATTTTTTAAATAATTATTTGCATTTCTGTTGATCCTCAGAGGTGAAAAATCATATCTAGCTTCTTGATAAATATTTACAGGAAACATGGAAACGACATACCCTAATAGTTTATTCTTTCTTCTTTTCTTTTTAATTATTTATCTTCGTTTTTAGTAATTTATTTAGAATTACAAGGTCTGTTGGAGACCTTATGCCATGCATATGTGGGCCGGGACACTCTTCACTAGTCCAGGTTGCTCCAAGTCCTGTCTCACCTGGCTTTGAACACTTCCAGGGATGAGGCAGCCACAGCTTCTCTGGGCAACCTGTGCCAGGGCCTCACCACACTGTTTCCCCTCTGATGCCATGCTTTAGGTGTTCTGCTTGAAGAGCCCTAAGTGACTCTTTAAGCTTAAACACAGCCAGACAAGTTTCACCCCATAAGTTTATGAGGGACAACATGGTAACGTCACGCAAGCATGACCAGTGACTTAATTAGAATCAAATTAGCAGAGACAGAGCAAAGCTGTACATCTCCTGAGAGCCCCAGGGGACTGCTGCTGGAGGGTGAAGGCCTGCAAGAGCTGGGAAAGGGTACTATAAGGACAGGGGGAAAAAAATCTTAGAAACCCAAACCAGACAAACCAACACGCATTTTATAGGGGGAAAAAAAGAGCTAGAATCCAGTTGTATATTTTAAAAGGGAAAGGTTAGAAAAACATCCAGGGAGAGCGCCCAAAGAGTTAATTTCAGCAGCACTTGAGGCAGCAAAGCCTGGGGAAGGCTCCTTGCGCCCTCTGGTGTGAGGCGGCAGCAGGAGTGGAAATTTCCTCTGGAAAACAGCTTTGTCCTAAAGTTCAAGCAGATAAAATGACTCTCAAGCGTCCCGGTGGGAAGAAGGGTAATTTGTCTCCCCAAGCGAAGCCTGGCTTGGGGTGCCGCTTAGTTTTGGGGTGACGAGGAGGAAAGGAGGAAGGTTGCTTTATATTTTTATTCTTATTATTTTTACTTGTTTTTCTTTTTTTTCTCTGGAGTCTCTAGTTGGGCCGGCTGCAATATGAAGAAAGGAGCTCTGAAAGCCGGTGAATGAAAACCTCGCAGGATCCTCGGAATAATGGTTGCAGCATGACAAACATTTTTTAAAAACAACAAAACCTCCCAAATTATGCGTGCCTGCTTCCCTCTCGTCTGGAGTTTCCAAGGGAGGGATAGCCTAAACGAGCATGGACGAGAAATATCTTCTTTCAACATGGCTTAAATACTAAAAGGCAAAAGCCTTCGAAAAACAGAGGAAAACAAGCAAACAAACAACAAAACAGAAAAGGCATTCTTGACTTCAAGCACCTCTCCCTTAAAATTGAAGGATGCTCCCTAACCCAAATCGACCCCCTTAATCTAATTGGCAGGAGAGTGAGGAGCGCTCTCTGCTAGCTACGAATTCACATTTTTAAACATATTTTTTTACGTCTTTTATAATCATTAACAGCGATAGTAGCTACTTGTGAGGAACAAATGCATAAAAGCCACAAATGCAAAGGGGCCGACAGAGCAAACCGGTAGAGCAAACATCAGGGTTCTTCCTTTAGGTACCTGCTGAGAAAATATACTCTGGTTTTAACCCCAAAATTAAAAGGGGGGTGGGGCGCGGTGTTTATGCTGATTGGAAACAAATACGCAGAGCTTTCCAGCTCATCTGTACCAGCAGTTTTTCCTTCACTCCTAGTATCTTTCAGCAAATCTATCTCCCAGCCCCCCTCAGGAGACGTGATTTTCGGCAGGAGCCGCTTTTTGACGGGGGGTGGTCCCGCAGCCCGGCCGCGGAGGGGTCTCGGCTGCAGGTCCGCCCGCGGGGTGTCCGGGTGGGAGAGGGTCCCGCCGCGGGGATGGAACGGGGGTTTCAGCTGCCCTTGGACTGCGGCTCTTCCTCTCGGCATCCTTTCCATGTGGGCGCTGGGCTTCTCCCTCAGCTTAGGGCAAATTCACCTTAAAAACAAAACATAGATTTGTCTTACTACTTTTTTTTCTTAATTACATTTCTAAAAAATATTTTTGTTCGTTTGTTTTTGTGTGTTTATTTGGTGGGGTTTTTTTCTTCTAAAAAGGAGGCTTTTTATGCAAGTGCTTTCACCTCCTGATCTGACAACGCTTGACAAAGTTTGGGGAAATTAGCGGCAAGACCCTGACGGCCGCTCTGCTTTTTGCAAAACAACCAAAACACACTTCCTTGGGATAAAAAATGCTAAATTAAACACAATTTATTTAGTAAAAGCCAGCAGATTTCTGTTGTCGATGCAGGCGAGGTTCGGCACCTTTCTTGCATTGTAGGCATACACGCGTGGTGCTCTTCCCCCCCAAGCTCCCCATCGAAGTGCTGTGAAAGAGAAAAGATGCACGTATTTTTTTTTTTTAATTAAAGGACCCATTTTACAGGCAGCGATAACTCAAAGCAAACTGTAGCTGAATTCTTGTAGGAAGGGTCATGCGCGGGCGGATTTGTCCTATTAATAGGACACAGGAAGAGCCGAGAGAGCAAACGCCTGCCCTGAATACAGCGTGGGATATTATTTGAGGTAATAGATTGAGAACAGACACGAAACCAGTACTTTGTGGACGTTCAAACGCGTCGTTATTTCGCGTTAAATAACGTTTTAGAAGACGCTTCCCCAGTTTTTCTGCTAGAAGAATGCGGGATTATTTGGAAGCATTTAAAATGGAGAGGAAAAAACTGTATCCAGACGACAGCTCCCTGTGGGAAGCTAATCAACACTATAGACAATAAACGTTCTACTATTAAGGGCTACTTTGCCGCAATTGGTTTTAAATCATAAACATATAAATAAATACAGGAAATTATTTTGAGACCACATCGGAGTTTACTTGAAAATGACGGGAAAGTAACAGAGCATTCCTGAAACTGTCAGTACCTTTCAGGGAAGCCTGTTGATGCTGAAGGACTGATAGTTGGTGGCCAAAAAAAAAAAAAAAAAAAAAAAAAACAGGACACCCCCTGAGCCCCAGTGTCGCCGCGCTTAGGAGGAAGTGGTTTCTAAAGATCCCTCTCACTTAATTGTTACTTTTGTAGTTAAAATACTGGCTGACACTGCATTAAAAATGTCAGTAAGGCATTTACGGTCATTTAGAACATGATGGTACCAGTTAAAGAACTAAGCATTTTAGGTAAAAAGACTGTGATAGCTATTAATTTTCAATAATTAGGAATTGATGGGCATTTTAAAGAATTCTTTTTACAACAGAGACTTCACAAAACAAGATTTCAGTATTTTTGCTTGTATTGACCTTCCTCTTCACAAGCAGTAAAAAATGTAGTTCAGGAGGTGCTGGATTTTTGTCTGGTTGTATTTTATTAGATTATTTTATTTTGAGGTTTTATTGTTGTTTGTTTGGGGGCTTTTTTCAGTATCCACTTTGTATCCATGTTTATTACATTAGTCCATTACTAAGAATTTCCAGAAAGAAAAAACAAGCAAACAAAAAAAAAAAAAAAAAAAAAAAAAACAAAAAAAAAAAAAAAAAAAAAAACCCAAAAACCACACAAAANCCCCCACAAAACTATGGAGGCGACGAGTAGGGCCTTACTGTACTTTTTTAATTAACGGAAAGATAAAATTTCTATTGACTTAGGGTGGAAGGGAACGAGGCCCTATGAGAATCACTACAGGAGCCAGGTGTATTTTCCTTTCTCTCCTCAGCCTTGAGAGACGAGGGGGACAATGCCGCACAGCCGCCCCGGCGGCTGCACCATCCCGGGGCAGGGCTGCTCCGGCCCAAGTGGCACGGAGCCGCTCCCAAAACTCTTCGGGGTCCCTCCCCACCGTCCGGGATCCCTTCCCTTGCAGAGGGGGCACACGAATGGCAGGCGGCAGCTGCCCTGCTCGAGCAGCATCGAAGGACCGGCGCGGCAGCGGGAGCCAGAACCAAGCCAGGGGCTTCGCATATATTCCCTTCCAAAGCGCAGCGAAAGGGGATTACACTGAATTATCAAGTACCCTGCAATATCCTGCTTCCATTCACGCTTCAAATAAATTACTTTTCTAATAATCCATTAACTGCTTTAACGCCCAGTGTTATTTATCCACCAATGCTCCGTGAAAGTTATTATTTATTTGAAAATTCTTTGCCATTTCCAGTTGTTCTCCACATAACATACGCTACACGAAGAAAGCGAGAGGAAAACGTAGTTAGTCCCTCATTTTGCAAGATGGACACGCCACTGGGGCTCCTAGTTTCATTTTTAATACAAAGAAAATTATATTCCTCCTTGCTAATCACTCACTATTCCCGTGGATCTCCCTGGCAGGTGCTGGGTGCTGAAGTCTTAGGAGAAAACGGGCCACCTTTTGAGAAAGGCCTAACTATGGACTTAAACAGGCTCACTTGAAAAGCCCGCATTAACAAGCAATAAACCCTACGACTTCGTTTCAATCCCAAATTCATTGTACCACGCTCAAAGGATGATGTAAACTATGTGAGCACTACAGAAACAATGTGCGAATGTTACAGTCAAAACGCAATTTTAAAAAAATGAAAAGAAAGAAAGAAAAAAAAAAGGCTCTCATAATCGAAAAAAAATGCTTTCAGGAGTTGTGACAGCCGCACTCTGGAGTAGGATCTGCAGACCCGTGCGTTCCCTGAGGAAGCACAACCAGCACGCTCCGACCGCCGTCCCACGGACACCGCAGGGGCTGTAAACGCCGCTGCCCCGGCACCCCCCGCAGGGGATGCAGCACAAGGACCGCCAGCGGGGAGAACCGAGGGTGCCCCCGATTCCCTCCGGTTATTTTTATCCGCGTCCGGCCTTTCCAACCCATCAGATATTGGCTGCGAGGCGGGGCGATAGAAGAGCACCCTCAGAAGTCAGCCGGGCTCGCAGGAGCACACAGAGCCCACCACGGGGAGCGAGGAGCCCGCGGCACCCACAGGGACTAGGGCAGGGCTGTGGCATCGGGCCCGCACGCTGCCCTCCCTGACCGTAAAATCAGCAACCGAAAGACTTAATTACCTAAACCCAAAATATTGCGGAGATCTTAGTAAAGCAAAGAAAGAAAATAAAAAAGCAGCAAAACCACACCCCGAAATACCAGCTTAGGACAGGCGGGCAGCAGCACAGCACTGCTGGCTCCCGGAGACTGAGCTGCTGCTCGGATTACCCTCCGCGACGCTCCAAACACGGAGGGAAGGAACTTTCTTTTTTTTGTTGTTGTTGGTTTGGTTCTTTTCTTAGTTTGTTTTTTGTTTATTTGATTGTTTCCCCCCACTACAATGTCTCTTCTTTTTTTTCTGTACGAAGCAGCAACCCTGTCCCTGTGCACTAGGCCTTGCAGAATCTCGCAAAACAGTTTAATAAAGGGTAAACCCGGGACTGAGATATTCTGATTAGCATTCAGTTTTTATACATATAAAATATACAAAGTACATATTATATATTTATATGCACATATAAAAATATATGTAACCTCCCCCCGGCCTTTTTCAATATATCGGGAAAAATCAGACTTGAGGTAATGCAAAGTCAGTAACATGAGCAGCTTTTCTCCGGCTGTGTCTGACAGGCTTTGTCCCTGTGTCTGCGTCAGACAGCTCTCAGTCTAAACCAACCGGATTAACCAGGACGATGCCCGGGTGATCCCGAGCAGCGTGACAAACCGCAGCGCTAAATATGAGCGTGCCACTCTCTGCAGACACCTGGGGATTGTTTTACAGTGGTACATCCCCGGTTATCCCTCTGCTCCTGACTGCCGGCCGCGGCGCTGGCTGCGGGGGTTAAAATCCACCATCGCACCCGGGGAAAGTTTTAAATCCCAGGTTTCACTTTCCTCTTCACGAACAGTTAAAAAATACTCAGATGTAGTGATAAACTCTCGTGTTAAAATCGTGGCACGGGGGCAACGTATTTTTTTTAGTTATTTTAAAATAATATTGTAAAATAAAAAATGTAGTGTTCAGGAGTAGCGATAAACTCATGTAAGAATCGTTACACGGATGCAATGCAAGTATTTTTAAACAATATGTATGGGTTTCTTAAAAGGATTAGTATGATTTCAGCAACTTTGTCTTTGGAATACGCTTTGGGGGCTCTGAATGTTACGTGCTCGGTTACTCGGGAGGGAAGGGACAGACCGGGACGCTGTGGATGTCAGCATTTTGGGGAATTTTTGCTATATCCAAGGACAGGAACCCCAGGGAGAGCAGGCGGTCCCTGCACACAGCCCCACGCAGACATCCTCGCCATTTTACAGCCACCGCTCCTGCGCATTAACAGGGACAGCGGAGGACGGGGTGGGATCACATCCAGGAGTGGCACAAAGCCACATGTTAGTCTAGGGCTGCGCTGGAGCCAAGGAACAGCGCTGCTCCCAGAGAGCCCAAGATTTAAAAAAAAATGGTGATAACAAGGGAGGAGAGCCGCGACCTCTTCCAGTTTGTGTTTCCAGGCACGGCCCTCCAAGCGAACACGCCTGTGTCCCCCGGCGAACGGGTGACCGAAATGAAAATGTCTGTGCGCCGCTGGGTCCTCCCCCTCACGGCGGAGAGGACTCTGCGCCTCGCCAGCCAGCGCCCTGCTGCCCACCACCCGTCCCGCGGCCTCCCGGCCGTGCCAGCCCGCTCGGCCCTAGGGAAGGGCGGGCTGAGGGCAGCGGGGGCGGTGGCTGAGGACGGCTGCCTGCGGGGGGAAAGCCCGGAGAAAATGGAGGCAGGCGGGATCGCAGCGCTGAGTGGCTGCATGGCGGCCGAGGGGCGGTCCGAGCTTTGTGCTCAGGCGGGAGCGAGTGAGCCTCCCCCCGCCCGTCTGGGCTTCACCGGGACGCGGCAGCGACACGCAGGCCGGCGCTCCCCGGGCTCCGGACGCGGCCCGGCCCCTCACGGCGGCCCTGGGGCCGTTCCAGAACGTTCCCCGCGCGCGGGCCCTGGCAGCCCGGCATGGCGGGCGGAGGGCGCCCCCTGCTGCCCGCACGCAGCCGTCACGGCCCTCAGGGGCGCCGGCACAGTCAAACATGTAAAACTGAGTAATTCTGTGGGGAAACGTCATCTTTCAACGCTGGTTTGGCATCCTGCAGTATATAACTCCCCCGCCCGGCACCTGCTGAGTGTATAATTTGTGTCAGGATTATGCCAGATTTTTAATTTAACAGTGTAAATCGGAAGTGCAGAGTTGCCAAGCTGAATGTTAACTCAGTTGACCAGCGCAGTACAGTTTCTTTTCCCTTTTTGTTTTCCTTTAAATGTACGTGCCCATTTTATCACCACTTTATGGTGTTTTATGGTTCCTTTAAATGGCCCTGAATATCAGATCGCAAATACTGAAAATGTAAATCCGGTTTCTCTAATCTGGAGTTTAAAATATTCTTGTGATGTCAGAAAGTGATGGCTTATAAAATATTTTCATTTAATTAGGAAGCGCTAAGAGGATTTCTGCAAGGAAAAAAAATAAAGGCAAGGAAGCTCCGTTTGAATTATTTATGTGCTATGAACTATCATGATTGCTGCTGCAGCTTTTCAAGTACAAAAATGCAGGATTTGCTCGCTTTTCATTTTTAGAAGCTAATTCTTTAATTATTCAGGCATGCAAATTACTGTGAACAGGGATTAATTATGCAGGTAATCAAGGTTTTATTCTACGTTTACTTTTAAAAAGTAAAGATTGGCTGACACTATGTACAGTGGGCTTGTGCACTGAAATACTCCTTAAAGGTATGATAACAGTTTGGGATTTCATGGAAGTAAAAGGGGTAGGGATGAATTTGTGCCTTGCATAAGCTAAGGAACACAATGCATGGCATAAATCTTGCTGTCCTGCGAGAGAGAATGATTTTCCTTCCTCAGGACCAAGTGCTCATCATCCCCTTTTTCTTCTCACAGAATCACAGAATATTCCAAGTTGAAAGGGACCCACAAGGATCACTGAGTCCAGCTCCTGGCCCTGCCCAGACACCCCAACAATCCCACCCTGTGCATCCCTGGGAGCGTTGTCCAAACACTCCTGGAGCTCTGGCAGCCTTGGGGCTGTGACCATTCCCTGGGGAGCCTGGGCAGTGCCCGACACCCTCTGGGGGAAGAACCTTTCCCTGATATCCAGTCTGACCTTCCTGTGACACAGCTCCAGCCGTTCCCAGGTGCTGTCCCTGGTCCCAGAGAGCAGGGATTGGAGCTGTCCCTCCATTGCCTCTTGGCAGGGAGCTGCAGACCGCGGTGAGGTCTGACCTCAGTCTCCTCCAGCTAAAAAACAAGAACTCTTCCCCTCAGTGGTGTGTACAAAAAGACATTCTGCAGAGTGTGCCCTGAAGTGGCGAAGTCAGAGGATATTTCAGATTGGAAAGAAGTGCAAGTAAGAGGAAAGGGGAAGATCCTTAATTCCACCATTTTGTCAAGCTGAGTGGCCTCTGTCAGGGGTGGGATCTGACGCCCTCAGGGGTCTGTCTCCTCCAGGAAGGTGCTGCATCCCTTACACAGCATCATGGCAGTTTAGTACGCCTGTGCTTAGACTCTGTCTTGGCATTGGCTATCACAGTTTGGCTGCCAAAGCAAATAAATCCAACAGTGGCAGACCATGAGATGGAGAAGCTCAACTTCAGTGCATAAACACTGCTCTGTATCATTTAAATAAATGATGCTGTCAAAAGTACCACAGAAGTACATCATCAGTGAGCACTGGCTACATTTCTAAATGTTTTTGCAGCTGTAATTACACTTAGATGCTTCAATTAGCAATCCCTTATTTAAAGCTGCTGGGTACACTCATATGCTTTCCAGATATACAAGTGGCATTGTATCTTCAGTATGACTGATTTCAGTGGGATTATAATCTGTTATGAAAAACCTTCTCCTGGCCCTTCAGACTTGTATATTCCATTGTGAAACTGAGCATAAGTCCCTGAAGATAGTGAGGCTTATGGCAGGGAGCAGCGAGAGGGGGCCAGTGCCTGTTTCAAGGGTCTCTTACAAGCTGTTGATCACTTCAGAGCTTCTGGCTTTAAGGCATGTCAAGCTAGAAAGCCAGGATTTATGGATTGGCCTACTTTGGATGCTGCTTAATTATGAGTCCCTTTTGATCAGTTATAAAGCCTTACCCTACACAAGGCTTTTTTGGCGTTAGAGAAAGAGGGATGTTGTATACTTCTGTCAAAAGAGCTGGATATGTAGAAGCAAGGAGTAATGTTATCTTACTTGTTGTCCAAGGAGAATTATCTTATTTGTTGTCCAAGGAGAAGAAAATTAGGGTTTTTTAAAAATGTTAGAGGAATATTTTAAAATGTTAGGACAAGAGTTAGAGGTCTATGGAATGGGACAGCCTGAGTCTTTTGGAGGCCTCATGACTGGTTTCATCTTCTTCCCTCCTCAGAGCTTCCCTTCCATTGCAATTGTTTGAGGCACCTTCTGGGCAGCTGAGAGGAGTCCACACCATTAAAAAGGCTATTTTATTTCGACTGACAAAAAATGTGCTACAGTGTCTACCTCATGCACACACAACAACTAACAAAACCTCTTAGGCTTTTCCCTGCCAAAGTAGTTTCCTCAAGCATCTTTCAATAGCCACTCCTTAAAGCAGGAGAAAAAAAAACCTCCAACACTAATCCCCACCAGCTACTCTGCTGGCAGATAGCCAAAAGGAGAAATGGGCCTCTTGCTTTCATTGAAGTTTTACTTTTTTGACTCACTGATGAGAGTGGTAGTTAAGCAGCAGCAGTGTAGTGGCTTTGACGATGTCAGAAGGAAGAGATGGGGTGGGGGATGCTGATACAGCAGGGGAAGAGTCTGCATGCTTGATAACCAGTTTCATTCAGTTAGATGAATATCACAATGCAATTAATTACATGGAAAATGCTACAGAAGATATTTATAGCAAATATAAATGTACTCCTTACAAATAGTGAGTAGCCTTCTCAAAGAATGGAAATAGTAATGCTCATAGTTAGCAGTATTGGCATTAGCATTGGCATAGAGGAATTTAGTGATCTTGAAGGAGGACATCCTGTTATGAACAAAACATAGATGTTCAAGCTCCTTCTTTGTTCTGAAGATAAGTTCTGCAATCTAAGAAAAAAACTGCTTGGAAAAGGAACATGATTAAGATAAATCATGACTACAGAATGCACACGCTTGCATGTTCTGGTGACATGTACTTATGGAAGAAAAAGGTGGGAAGAGAGAAAGAGACAAATTAAACTCACAAAAAAAAAGTCTGATTTACCCCATTTGTCCACATGATGAAATGTGAACATGGAGAAAAAGCTGATGAACACGAAGGACGCAACCTTATGCTCGATTTACTTCCCTGTAACAGTAAGGTGTCATATAATGTCCCACTTTCAGGGCAGTTTACAGGTGGTTTACAGAATGTTCACCCTCAGGACATGCCAGTCATGGGGTTGGATGCTTCACTGTACTGACATGGATATAGCCATCATGGTGCAAACCCTCTGTAGGTACCGTAGTGTTGGTGGGACTGCTGGAGAAATTTCCTGCCTAGGGACAGGAGTGGGTGGGAGGATCAGACATCTCCTCCTTGCCCTTAGTTCAGTTTCTCAAAGCATTGTTTCTTCTGCCCCAGGGGTGGAAGCCGCTTCCAGCTTCGGGTGGATGGAAGAAGAGAGGGCAAGGAGCTGATTCTCAAATATATAGAGTGAACAGCAACAGATGGAAAGGTAGGAGAAAAATTAATTTTCCCTTCCCTTTCTGGATATCTCTCTGGATTTAATTATCCTGGAATTTTATAGCTGTCAGCTGATGGATGCACAGCCTACCAGTGCCTACTGGCTAATCCACTTTGGGGCTATATTAGATTGGTTGAAAATGACTGGATTAGAATAATATTCTGCTGCAGCATAAAACAATAGTGGGAGAATGAGGAAGTTTATGGAAAAAGTGTTTTTGGTGTCAATAGAAGAAACTGAGTGTCAGTTTCTAAGAGGTAGATCTGAGTTTCAGTAACATTAGTGCAGCAACAGAGAGAGTTGGACTTGTTCGTATTACATAAAAGAAAAAAAAGACAGAAAAATGAGAAAAATAAATAGGCTATATGGTCTTGTGGTTTGATAGGAAACCAAAGACAGGATATTAATTGCATCTTTTAAACCCAGATTCAGGACATAAAGAGTGGTAAAACAATAACAATTGGAAGAAGAGAAATGGAAAGTCATAGACCTGTCGAAAGAAATACAAGTGAGCTCCTTTAAATGAGTCCTTGAAGTTTACATAGGTGAAGATATGTCTTAAGCCATGAAAATTCTTACCATGTGTGAAGTTTTTATTTGTTGATTCATGCTCAAACAACCCACCACCAAAACTCAGAATGGTGCAAAAACCTGAGTGAGTCTTGACACCGTGTTTCCAGTTCCTTACTCTTACTAGTGAATAAAGGTTTACTCTTAAAGCACTGATTTGGAATTGATTAAAACAAGAGATTCTCTGTATATATTAAGGTCTAAGGAAGCTTGTTTTTATATATATGGTTTTTTACTTTTTTGTGCTTAGTGCAAGAAACACACAGTGGGTCTTTTGACAGAAGTGTGGAAATTGTTTCTGCACCAATGCTATGCTTTCGTCATCCTGAATTGTTTCCTTCAAGATATGTCTACATGCCAGTATCAGTATTATCTTGTTTGAATTAAGTATGATGCCTTTTCTCTAAGTAATTGGGAAAAGAAGTATTTTTTCATGCAAGCTGTTTGCAAACTGAGGAATAGAATAGAATAGAACAGAATATTTTCAGTTGGAAAGGAGCCATAACAATCATCTGGTCTAACTACCTGGCCACTTCAGGCTGGCCAAAAGTTAAAACATGTTATCGTTGTCCAAATGCATTTTAAGGTCTGACTTTGATCATTGATCATCTCTTTAGGAAGGGTTTTCCAGTGTCTTTGGAAACTTCAGTGCTTTTAGGAACGATAGGTAAATAATTTTTTTAGTATCTTAAGGGAGTAGAAGCAGCCACAGAAATCAGAGTCCTTGTACTTCCAAAACGCTCCCTGAACAAACCAAGAGTGATTCAGGGAGCATCAGAAGATTTCACAGAATACATGTGGTGTCTTTAACAAGGTAAGCCTGATCTCCTGTCTGGTTTCTCCTCCTGGGAGGAAGTGGTAACTTTCCCCTATTTCATCCATATTAGTAATTAAACAGATAACTTATGGAAGACCTCTTAGGTGAGAATATCAACAGCTAAATTGCCTGTAATGAGCAACAGCTGATGCAGTCACTGGCATTCATAGATGCTTTCTGTAGAAATGCCTTCATTACAAATTGTGCTAAAGTGACCAATACTCTGCCCTTTATGTAGAAAAGTGTTAACAATTTTCTCAGTAATAACATCAAAACATCGATGTTGCTTTTTGCAAGCCATGAATGCAAAGGTCTAGGTCACAGACCTAGGGCTTGGCATTTCCCATTTGGCAAAACTAGCTCAAATTCATGTCAAATGTAGCATCCTGAGGCTTCCTGAAGTCACAGCAAACCACAGAAACAATGACAAGCTGAAGTAATCTGTGACGAAAGGCAGAATGCACCCACTTGCCTGTTGTTTGATTTCTGTGGTGGTATTATTTTACTGCACTATCAACAGTATGACTTGACAGACTAACAATGTAATACACTTAAAATGACTGAGCTGGAGCTGAAATGTATTGGTCTGTCAGCATCTAAAAGGAAGACCATCGGAAAAGCCAGTCTGAAGTAGATGTAGTGTTCTAATTTCAAAAAGGGAGCTCTAGCCATGGAAATTGTAAAAGAAACAGCATCTTGTGGATTCTAGAAATACTACATCTTCTGTCAGATTACACTCTTGAACCCGGATTTCTTTTTTATTTTCAAAATACAGTTGTTAATTTACAACAAATTCTTAGAAATAGCAAAGAAATGCTGTATTTCCTGTATATTTTTAATACAGTGATTCATTTTATCAAAGGTCTTAATTTTGTTCGGTTCCAGGATCTTTCTTTCCTTTATTCCTATTTCAGTTAACTCCTGTTTCCTTCAGTCCTCCTCTCTTTCCTCTGTCTGCTGATTCTCTTCTGTGCACCATTTTTCTCTTATATCACTGTTCTTCAATTTCTACCTTCCATTTTCTGTTCTCTTACAGACTCTGATTTTTGGTCAATATATAAGTAGAAATAATAGCCACCCTTAAAGCCCTCTAAATATTTATTGTCCTAAATCAGATTATTCTAAAACATATGCTACATATAGAAAACAGATTGCTCTGTGTTATGACAGGAAGAAAAGTAAGATTTTTTTAACAGGGCAAGCTTTACAAGAGCTGACACAGTGCAGTTCTAAAAAAGACAGGCAAGTTTTGATTTTCACATTACAAAGGAAAAGTACCCATATAGCAATATGGTAATTGGAAGGAAACTTCTAGGAAAGTGCTTTTCTTTCTTATTTTCTTCTTAATTGCAAAAAGTGAGGGGACGTCTACAGCTGTCAGCCAAAAGAGGAGTTTTTCTCCCTACATTTATGCCTCATGATTGTGGAAGATGCTGTCCATGGGCTATTGCCTTTAGAATCAACCCAAGTTATGACTTTTTAAAATAAGAAAAAATGTAGGTTTTTAAAATATCTTTTAAAATATCTTTTTTAAAAGATATTATTAAAAAACAGTTAGCCAAGAGACTGTGTTTAATCAAGGCAATAAATAGGTTCTCACTTTATGGCTCATGGAGGCTCAGTGGACAATTCATAACAATCAACTGGAGTTTGAAGGTCCCAAATAGCAAAGGGCAAAAGACTGTATTAGCTCTGGCGTGCACAAAAACAAGCCCAGAATGATTCTGTGAATAAAGCTTTTGATCATTTTAGAGGGAATAATTTACTCAGTATGAAATAACTTATTCAATATAAAATTCCCCTGCATCCACAGACCCCATGGACACAATGTGAAGTAGTGAGGAATATTCCCAAGAGTGATACTGGGTGTTGGAGCTATGCTCTGGATTTGGAAGGATGTTGGGGACTACACTCAGTAATCAGAAATTCTGTGTTCAATTATGTGAAGATCACAGAGCTAGGCTCCAATTTGCTAACCCTTATAGGAACTTGTAGCAGAAAGTCATTGTCTGCACCCAAAGAATGAAAGAATTTAATTAATACCCTGGGGTGAAACATGTTCATCCTACATGAACTGTTTGTACTTCCTCAAAGATTCTTCAATTCTTCACTTTTCTGAAAGCACAGGTAGGGGTCTGCAGGTACAAGCACAGTGGCACCTATTCTTGGTTCTCCCCTTCTTTTAAAAAAGTAGAAAGATAAATTGGTTCTAGAAACCGTAGAGAACTAAAGGCTTGCTATGGCAAAGCCATGGCTGAAGACACTAAATAAGTGGTCTCTGCTCTGTGCTTTTGTTTTGCTCTCAGAGGTGGTAGTTATGGCAGGAGCCAGCACCTGCCAGCCCAGTGTCTTACAGAATTGGTTTGGTGTGCTTCCTTAAATGCCTGTCCCATTCTGGCAGCTTTCAGGGAGATACTGAGTGGGGGGAGAGGCTGACACTATGGTGGCCACACGATTTCAGATAAACACAGGGCTGTAGAATAGTTTGGATTGGAATGGAACTGAGCCCAAGCCCCAGAGCAGGAGTGCAGGTCTCATGCCAGAAAGGCTTAATGGGGAATCTCCTACCCTTTTGGGCCCTTTCTCAGGAAGCCGATGCTTGGTTTGGAAAGAATTTTTAAATGATTTTTATAATGCATGTAAGGCATGTTAGGGCTGCATCCAAACAATCTGTGGAGAACCTTCAGCTCCAAAGCAGGTGGCAAAAGAGTAGAGGCTGTCAACACCATGTAAGATTTAAACCCTGGTCTCTGCAGATATAATGTACTGAGTTTAAGCAGACACTGGAATCAAGCAAAGAGTTAAATCTGTAAAGTGAAGTATGCACTTTTAAACATCTCATAAATTGCTTGTAACGGCACAAAATACCGCAGGGTACATGTGAGCACCCCCACGTGAAGCTGAATTGCAGCCAGATAAAATATCCTGCAGCTTTTGCTGATAATCCTGATGAAAGAGAGGCTTATTGTAATAGAAAGAAAATGTAGGAAAGATTTGTAGATAAGTGACCATTCTAAGTCAGTGACCTGGGGGAGGACATGATGCAAATAACATTATTTGATGAATCATTGAAAGCTGTTATTAAGGGAAGAGTGGCAAAGCTTTTTAGATAATTTCCNTTTGTCATAGAACTGGAGCATGACAACACAGCTACCCTGATACTCAGAGGCAATGTTTAAAATATCTATGTAAAAGAGACAAATGTTCTGGAAAACAGATGGAGGATGAATGAAGAGTAAACTTCATTGGACATGAAAACTACTCACTAGGGGTCATCTTCACCTGAAAACCTCTTTAATGGGGCATTTATTTTAGATTTAAGACCCTAGAAATATTTGTAATTCCTAAGAAGTAGCCTAATGAATGGACATTTATTTCAGTACTGACTTTACTGTAGCTTTAAATAAATTGCAGACTCTCCTAGGTAAGAGCATAGATGGTTTTAAATGATGGCTGGTGGAAAAGACAGCAAGCTAAACAAACCAATGTTCTCATGTTTAAGTTGGCAACATTAATATCATCAGTCCTGTGCTTTCAAAAATAACGTCTGGACTCTCCCTCCCCCCATTTCCATTATTAGATTTACTTTAAAAATCAGGATAATTTTAAAAATATTGCAATTCTAGATATGCTTGTTTTTCTTAGAATGCCATAGTTTCTGTGAGCAGGGGAAAAAAAATCACATTTAGGAGTTTTTCTTGGCATTTCACGTGTATGGAACAAAATAATCCAGAGGTTCTCATTTGTCATTTAAAAACATCAAGCATTGGAAGGCATGTGATTAGCTTTTGAAATCTAGAAATAATGTACTGTCAAATGTATATAAGTACAGATCATCAGAGTAATTTTTAAAAACAACCATGCACAAAATTGAGAGATGATATTTTTATTCCAAACAGGAGGGCTCATATTCACACAGATTTATCTCAAAATAGTAAGCAGTATACAATAAAACAGATTAATAATTTCAATATGAATAAAGCCTGTAAAGTCATGTATTTTTATGAAGAGATGGTTATCAAGTCTGTTAATGAGTTATTCTTAGGAGAAAAATGAATGTTTAAAGGCTCAATTATAAGATTACAAATATGACCTAAACATAGGTCTGCTATTACAGTTTCTTACTGGTTGCTGAAATAAGTTGAATATTTTCCTGATATGAGAGGGAAAAAAAACATACTCTTAAATCTGCACTATTTGCTTTTTAGGATGTTTCCCTGACACAGGAGACTGCACCAGGTAGCAAGACACAAATAGGCACCTTGACTCTAGACCTGAGATTTCTGGGAAGTGTAGTTTAGAAATCAGAAAGAAAAAATAAACCATCAGGGTTTTTTTCTCTTTTCTAGATTGTTATTTGCAAATAGTGAAATGACAAGGTTTCTGGTTTTGCAGTTAATGAAGCTACAAGATTTTGTATTTGCAGTTAGTGAAAATGCAAGATTTTTGTGTGTTTACACACAAAATGCATTGGTGCGGTTCTGGTCTGGGGGCAATCCCAGAGGCATGTATTTCTTCTGATGACAGAAATGCATTTAAGCATTTATCTGAGAGATTATGAGCAATACCTTTGAAAGTAATAAGGTGAATTGCTAAAGGAGATTCACATGATTAAGCTGTATCACCAGTGATGTATTGACAAATCAAAAAAGGGGTAAGCTCATCCATGTTGTGGTCAAGCCAGTGGGAAGAGAGTAATCTCCACACTGCTCAAATTAGAAACAAGTAAATTTTCTCTCACTGTGCGGCAACGAAGCCAGAACATGGATGGATGAAGATGAGGCAGGGTAAGTGGAAACCTCATGATACCTTAGAGCTCCAAATGTTGATGTCTGGCTCGATTGGAAGAGAGAACCGTTGCCACATTTTAATATTTGTCAGTTAATGCTCTTCCCCCCTGTATTTCTCTTGCTTATTCTTAATACAGTGCTCTGTCTTCTTACAATGAAAAGTGCATCTCTGGAGGGTTGCCTGAGGAAGGAATCCAAAGGACCCTGCAACTCTAGACTCACAATCTCTCTGCATACAACAAGGATAAAAGCAGTGTCTCGTAAGGGGACAGCTGCAGTGGTGAAAAACCTACAGCAGGACCTGGTAGACTTTTCTCTTTGGCAATTAAAGGGTAGGGAAGGTTTCTGTTATAATTCTGCTAAGAAGCAATCTTCCCTTGGTAGAAGCATTGATAGAAGAGTGCCATGCTCCCTACCTAAAAGCTCATCCCCAAATTTGGCACTGTGGCCACTTCGGCCTTGCATTGGGATGCTGCCCTGGTGACAAGCACTCTGTGGGTCTCACTGTGTCTGAACCAAGGGGAATATATTGCTTACCTCAATGAGATTTCAAGGTTTCTCCCTGTGATGCAAACTGTAATTCTTAGTAGTGTTTGAAATATGCAGTGATGCAATTTCACCAGGACAGAACATCAGGCCAAACACAGAAGAGGTAGAGCTTTAGTCTTCTCAGGCTGAGTATCAATGCTTAGTGGTTTGCAACTCAGAAGCTAAAAAGCATTTTGCACGAGATGGAGTAAAGTTACAATAGAGAAGATCAGTTAGGAAGAAAAAACTGTTCAACAATGCACAGCTTCCCTTGTAATATTTACAAAAATTGCAGTGCTCAATAGGCAGACAAAACAAAATTAGTATATCACATAAAACTGTTCAGTCCCTTAGCTTTTGAAAGATTATTTTAAAGGTTAAATGTAATCTAAACCCCCATGGTAGTCATCTTTCAAAACCATAGATAACTAAAAAAGTGTTTGCCCATCTAGACCTGTCTGAGAATAAAATAAGAAAATAGGAATGAGCATGTGAATCACAGTAAAAATTACTTCTGACTCCTGATTTTTCCTTTTATTGCATCATATGTAGTTGTAGGGCCTAGAGACTTGCTGATTATAGATTAAATTACTAGTATAAAGTTATTTTAACTTGATTCCAATGGAAGTCTTGCTAAACTCAATATTTAGTTTGCATTCATTTGGTATAAGGCTTCTTTAGTAGGGCTACCTTAGGCAAGTCATGGACTTGGGTGCAGTGATGATGTCTCACTGTATTATCTGAAGCATGGATACAAGTTGTTCACAAAACTTCAAGAATCTACAGCCTCAAACCTTAAGTCTCTGAATTGCTGCACTGATTAGAAATATGCAAAGGCTCCTTTCATTAGACATTTGCTTCATGGGGACGGGGGAGAATGGTTGTTTCTGCAAGATAGGATGAAAGGGCTTGCTTCATGAAATACAGCCTAGAGACAACTGCTCTGGATGTTCATCTAAACTCCTGGATGCAAACTCCATCTCCTCTGGTCAAGCTAGATGCTTTCTGAAACACTTTCAGAAGTCAGGAAGCATCTCACCATACTTTATGAAGGTGAAAGGAGTTTTCACAGCACAGTGGTTGAAAAGCAGAGTCACAGAATCATAGGCTTCATGTCTAAAAGGAACCTGGATGTTTGTAGCCTATGGTAGGATCCTGTACTACTGAATTTCTGTGGATGATTATTTAACTTGAACTTAAATCTTGGCAATATTTGCCATTAAACTAATTTTGTCTAAATGCTGGTCAAGTCCATTTATCACAAGAACAATTCCTTGCCTTGCTGTCTTTGCAACGTGTTTTTTTGAAACATTTGAAGACTATTACACTGTCCCTGCTCAGTTTGTGTTTCTGTAAAATAGAACAACACAGCCTTTCCTCATGGATCGTGTATTTGTTTCATTGTTGTAGTGGATCATCTTCTTGTTTTTCACCTTTGGGTCATTTCTAGCTGATCTATGTACTTATTGAAGTTCACTTCCCAGAAGACAACTTCATACATGAGTCTGAACTTCCTGCTGCTGCAGAGTAACATAACATGTTATGTTCATTCCCATACAACATGCATGTTTATTAATAGTATTTATCTTTTTTTGTAACCATATGTTATTGCTGACTCACATTCCTTTTTAACTGCCCAACTTTTTTCTGCAGAGAATTTTTCAAATTAATACAGTCAATGAAGTAAGAAGTTAGTTCATGAAGAACAGAAAAAAGAATCTAAAATTTTATTAAGTCCAGTGCAACAAAGCCAGTAAAGCTTCAGTTATCAAGGGAGGAGTTTGTGAGAAAGTCTGTAAATTCCATTTCATGCTGCTATAAAGACGTGTGTACTGTACCTCTGCTTGAACAGTGACTCAGCTTGGATGAGACAAGTAAATAGAAATTTTCAAACCAGCATTTAGCTGTAAGTATGAAACACTTGTAGCAACTGAGCATGGACAAATGTGTTACTTATTGATCTAATTAAGTGTCTGCTAAACTGGTGGAGGCTTAACAGGCTTGGGAATTACAGGAAGACTGATAGCTTGAGAAAGTGGAACATATTCCAGGTAATGAGATGTAAAAGAGAGGAAAGAAAAAGAGGGAGAGAAACAGGGAAGGAACTGAGATAAAAGCCAGTGGTGATCAAAGATGTGGCCAAATGCTGTTTTGCATTATACCAAGTGAGAGAAGAACTACGAGAGCAGTGAGCAGGTCAGTTACTATGTAAGACCAGATTCAAACCTTGACTATGGGGCAGGTTTTATTACTGTTAAGTCGTGCTGTGCAGGACACCATGCCAGATGCACAAGCCAAAAGCATAATCTCTTACCAGATGAGTTTGGTACCCTTCTGCTGAATCAAAGCTCAAAGACCAGATGATTGAGAACACATCTCAGCATCAGAAGCTTAGTGAAGAGCATCCCGAGTCAGAAAAAACTCTGGCATCAGAGAGTGGGTTTGGTAGTCTCTCAGAAAGAAGGGACGTCTTAGGCCTAGGAAGCAGGTGTGTAAATGAAATAGTGTGATTTAAAGAAAGACTTCATGTATAAAGGCACAGTAACCCATGTACAAAATATTAAAGACTAGTAGTATGTGCATATACTTGACGTGTACACTTGTTAAGAACGTGTGTAAGTTGTGTGTAAGATCCTGATCAGAGGGAAGATACCTATATTTGTGTGCTTATTTTAAAAGAATTTTTATTCTTTTAATTCTTTTCCTCTCTTTCTTTTTTAACCCCATATGCTCTGGGTGTTTCCCCTAAGGGATGCTTTTGTGCAATTGTTTTTGTAGTGATATATGGGGCCTTCATCTACAGCTGTGTGGAGCAACAGTGCCAGGGAGTGGTTGACTGGGATAAATGCAGCTGGATTTGCCTTGTAGTTAAGCCTTTTGGACTTATAATAAGCACACACAGAATCATAGAATATGCTGAGCTGGAAGGGAACCACAAGGATCATCGAAGTCCAGCTCTTGATCCAGTAGTTGATCTGAGCAGTACAGAAAGAAAAGAAAGGCACAGAGAGTGGCCCATAACAGAGTAATTATCTCTGTTGTCTGCATTCCCTAGAAATGTCACTGCATTTACTCTGATTTTGAGCACTATTCTTGGAAAAATGCTAGGGAGGATGGTGTGAGCTGTGACCAACAGTTCCTTTCCCCTTTGGTCCTGCTTGCTCATACTTCCATTTACAGAGCTGTACAGGCTGCAAGCTGTTCCCATACTGCGGGAATTGCTCCTCCTGCTTGGGCAGAGTTCCCTGTTCCATGAAACCTTATAAGCCCAGGTCAGACAAACAGCACTGTGTCCCTTGTGATACATCCTGAAATAAACAGGACCCATGCCTGGGCCAGTGACTCTCATTCCCATCATCTTCATTTTTTAAAGAGATGCACACCTAAGCTGCCCTTGAGTACCTGTACCCGATGGTTGCCTCCTGTTGACTAAACTTTCAGATTCACAGCCTCACCAGTGACTTCTGAAGGTCACTTGGACTCTTCCCTAGGTGAAGGAAAAAGCTCTCCAGTTGGAGTGGGGGTAAATGGGAAATGGTAAATGGGGTTTGGGAAACTGAAGCTCAATATGGACTTGAAATATTTTACCACCGGAGCCACTTTATCAAAAGGCTATGGGGAGGTATGGGAGGGTTGTGGGGACCAGCAGTGGTGTGTGTAGGTGACCTTTCCTTTGGCAGGTTTTGGAGGCATGAATGTTGAGCTTTGTCAGCAGGTCAGTGGGTGAGAAAGTGAATTACTGAATTTTTAATTGACTATATCCCCTACTATGCCAATTGTTTTGGATGAGTAATAAATAAGAATTGTATGCTAAAAGAGCATTCAGCAAATGGTTTCAACCCACATCTACCAATGCTTTTGTATTTAGGTATATTACCTTGTGTTCAGAAAGTATTTTATTGTTATTAAGGTGGTATTTGTTTAAAGTATTTCAGTGGGCCTTATATATATGGCACATAAAGTAATCAGGTGAATCTCTGAATACTAATGTGAGAATTAAGCATTTTAATATTCTACAGAGTTTTTTCTTAAATCATAGAATTATTAAGCTTCATTAAATCTTCTTGTCCTCAGCCTAAGTTTTCAGGATAGTCAAACTGATATTTGAAGGTAAGAAGATATTAATTTTCCTCCAGTCCAGGATCTTCAAATCAATTAGCTGAAGATAATAGTAGAGTAAGGATCAAAAACACATAAATTTTTGCCTTCTAAAAGATGCTACAATCTAGTCTAGTTTCTGTTGTTGAAACTTCTTGGGTTTGCAATGAAGAATACTTAGTAGTTCGCAGAAGCAAGTGGGATGTGCTAGCCTGGCAGTCACTGAGGAGATGGAGACAATGAGTTGTATTCCCACTTCTATGGCGTTTGTGATAAAACAGGCACGAGGGGTCTGAAGAGGAGACCTGTAACAACGAATAGTTGTGATGCGGAGCCCCTCGCTCCTCCTAATCTCCCTGGACAGTGAATGCCCAGCTCCTGCACCCGGCCTCACAAGCGGGGAAGGCAGCCTGCCCCTCCACGCCGGTTCCGGACCCTCGCCTGAGTTTGTGCGCAGGTGCGGAGGCAAAGGGACGTAGCCCTATAGGTAGCATCCTATAGCCAGCGGCCGCGGGGCTGTCGGCCTGCGCGTCCCGGCAGCGCCGGTGCTCCTGAGCGCATCCCAGCCCGACAGGACGGGGCCGCCTCGCACCCTCCGGTCCCCGAACCCCGCAGCACCCCCGGCCGGCCCCCACACACCGCCGCGGGGTGGCGCTGTGACCCCGCGGGACTGGCCGGGACCGCGCCGCCTCCGCGGGGCCGGGGCAGCGCTCCGGACACATCTCCGGGGCGCATCCGCGGTGCAGATCTCCGGGGCAGATCTCCGGGGCTCATCCCCGGAGCAGATCTCCGGGGCTCATCCCCGGGGCAGCGCTCTGGACACATCTCCGGGGCAGCGCTCTGGACACATCTCCGGGGCGCATCCCCGGGGTACATCACCGGGGCAGCGCTCCGGATACATCTCCGGGGCACATCCCNGGGAGCAGATCGCCGGGGCTCATCCCCGGGGCAGCGCTCTGGACACATCTCCGGGGCAGCGCTCTGGACACATCTCCGGGGCGCATCCCCGGGGTACATCACCGGGGCAGCGCTCCGGATACATCTCCGGGGCACATCCCTGGGTCAGATCTCCGGGACACATCCCCGGGTCAGATTTCCGGGGCTCATCCCCGGGGCAGATCTCCAGGGCACATCACCGGGGCAGCCCTCTGGACACATCTCCGGGGCACATCTCCGGGGCACATCTCCGGGGCACATGCCCGGGGCACATCTCCGAGGTACATCCCCAGGGCACATCCCCGCGGCACCCGCCCTAGGCATTGCCCGGCCCTGCCGCCCGCCTCGTCCCGCTCCGGCCGCAGGGAAAATCTTTGCGTACCCCGCTCCTCC
Organism: Buphagus erythrorhynchus; assembly: GCA_013400855.1. Taxonomy (NCBI): domain Eukaryota; kingdom Metazoa; phylum Chordata; class Aves; order Passeriformes; family Sturnidae; genus Buphagus; species Buphagus erythrorhynchus. The sequence continues at coordinate 53,544 of VZTT01067938.1, forward strand.
CGCTACCGCATCCCCGCTACTCTCGTGACGGACACATGACACTTCGTTTCCAAAAAGTTTCAAAAACCGGAAAAGAGATTCACAGGTGGCAGGTGGTGGTGGGGCTGCATATTGTGAATGACCTTTTGGTGTTGGTCGAAGAGTTTGGGAGGCAGCTGTGGGTAAAGTTAGGAAGCTGTTGGAGACATGGTTCTGCAAAAGGGAAACAGAATCAAGTAGTCACAGAATATTCTGAGCTAGAAGGGCCCCACAAGGATCCTCAAAGTCCAACTCACGGACTTGCACAGGACAGCCCCAATAATTGCACCATCTGCCTGGGACTCCTGTGATTTTGTGAAACACGGCTTCATCTTACAAAAAATTGCCTAAAAATAGTGAGGATGAAGAACCAAAAAACGCTTATGTTGGGTCAGGGAAAAAAAAAAAAGAATGAATGACACTTAAATACAAGGAAATGAGTGTGAAGGGAAGACTCGGCATTTTTTAAGGACAAATTGTCTGTAGTTGAGTATTGATGACAGCATAGCTGAGTGGGCTGGAGGAGAGCTGGCTGCCTCCGAGAGCCGGAGTGATGATTATTAAAGAATAAAACTGAGGAATGCGGGGGGAAAAGAGCCAAACCGATCCGCAGCAGAGGAATCGGAGCTGGCGGTGGAGTGGGAAGTATCGGCCGCCTTCATCGCTACTGGAGGACGAGCTCTGAGCCCCCCTTCCCCAGCATGGCCTTTCTCTGTCCCGTTTCGTTTCCCCTTTCCCTCACAGGGTCCCCTTCCCCTCACTGGCCTGGGGTCTCTGCATGATGCCTGGAGAGGACCCTGTTCTGTGGGCTGGCTGGGTGATGACAAGGTGTGGGCAGCCTTCACTGTGAGAGTCTAAACATGACCTGCGATTTCACACTGCACCTCTTCAACCACGGCAGCCTGGCTGGCTTTTAAAAAATCCTTTGTTTTCTCCGTCAGGGTAGATACTTTACGATGAAGTTCTGTGTTCAGCCTCTTTTGCTTGCTTGTCACTGCCTGCTTTCCTTTCAGCCTTTCCTGGTGTGTGTTTAGCCGATTCTCTCTGAGAGATGCCTAGAGCCATCTGTGCTGACTGTTGCTACACGTATATGAATGTATGTGTAGGAGAGGGCAGAGGTGCACGAGTTTTTCCGTATCTGTGTAACTCCCTACAGCCCTCAGACTTGTATCGGAGTGCTATTTAAGCGTGCATATGCATGCAGATCTGTGCCTCCGGACAGGCACACATTGTGTAGTAGACTGGAATAGATAATTCCACAGAATGCAGGAATAAACGGAGCAGCTCAGAAATCAGTGAGGAAGAAAAATAGAAAAAAAAACAGAGAGAAAGAAAGAAAAAGAAAAAAAAACAACAGAAAGAAAAGGATGCCTTACTTCACTGTTAGTGTCTGAACAGAAAGTGAGGTTTTGTCCAACCGATTAATCTCTCTAGGACCAGCAAACTGAATATCCTAAGCTAGTGTTAAAAGCCAAGTGTATCTGTTTCTCAAAGGAGGAAGCGTATTTTCTTACTGCGGAAAATGATACCCAATTTGGTGTCAGACATTTGTGTCCAGCACGGTCAAACGGCCGAAGAAGTAGTCTGGACACATGTTGCCTTTTAGGATACGGAGCTGCCAGCAAGTGGGGATTAACGCCTGCCTCTGTTTGTTTAGAAAAAAAGAAAGAAAGGAAAGGGGAAAAAAAAAAAAAAAAAAAAAAAAA
>VZTT01067938.1:62728-106481 GCA_013400855.1 Buphagus erythrorhynchus
AACACCTTCAAACCACTGAGACATGACAGGCAGCAGCCCAGAGGCAGCAGCAGCAGCAGCGAGAGCAGCAGCAGCAGCAGCACACACTCTGCACAGGGAGCAGCATTAACACCAGGGGAATACTACACACAACAATACAAACAAACAAACAAACAAACAGACAAAGCCCCCCCAAGCCCAAGGGACTGGATTCCAACTCAGATTCAAGCCACAGCTGACACCAAAAAGGGTGGGGATTTACGACCAGGGGGGGCCAGAAAGGAATAACCAAGGAAGCGAACTCAAGAGTGTAAACGGGATTCAGCCATGATCCTTTTTTCATCTCGCAGTGTGTTACTCTCAGTGTATTACCCTCAGATTTTCCTCATCCTTACCAGTGGGAGTTACCTGTAAGTGATCCAGATTTTTTTTTTTTTTTCCAAATACTGTTTGCAATGCCCCCGCTAGCAGCTACCTAGGGGCAATGCGCAGAGCGAGCAGAGGGAGCCGGGAGAAGCCAGCACGGGCGGCAGCTCCGTGCGGTGCGTGGTGGTGAGGATGGTGGTGGTGGTGGCGGCGGAGGAGGAGGAGATGCTGTGCTGGTGGCGGTGCTGGCGCTGCTGGTCGGACCCCGCCGGGGGAAGGGACGCACCGCCAGGTAACTCCCGGGGCTGCCCCGCCGGCGAGGCCGGGGCCCGGCGTGCCCGCAGCGGGGGCGGCGCACCTGGGAGGGCGGCGGGGCAACGGGACGCGGAGCGGCCGGCGTCTCCCCTGGGGACTCCGACCCCGACTCCTCCTCCTGCCAAACCGGAGATGGGCATCGCTTGGCGCCCGTCGGGGGAAGGCTGTGTGTGTGCGGAGATCCCGGGGAGCCGGCGGCGAGCGCCCAGCCCGGGCCGCGCGCCGAGAGCCCCCGCCGCCGAGGCGCTCGCCGGCCGGCTGCTTTCGCTCCGGAGGGATCTCCCGTCCCGCAGTCAGAGCTGGCTCCAGGACCTTTTCCTTGTGAGGAAGGGGGTGGAGGTAGGGGTGGGGGAAATGAGAGTCGGTGGGTGGGACTGCGAGGAATTTCGGTCTCTTTTTTAATATCTATATCTGTATCTGTCGTTGCGGTGGATAAGAAGCGGCTGGGTTAGTCCATGAGGGCTGCGGAGAGAGTGTCCGCCGTCGTTCCCCTGCAGGTCCCCCGGCAGGTCTCTGTGCCCGCCGGCCGCCGCGTTAGGGTGGCGGGGGTGGTGGGCCGGGGTCCCCGCGCCAGCCGGAGGGGAGCCGGGCCCGTCCGGGACTGCAGCCGGGGTCCGGAGGGGCTGCCGGGGAGCTGTCAAGGGCTTCTGTTCTCCTGCATTCCGGAGGAGACTTGACCGCGCCGCGGGGCAGCCGTGCGGAAAGGAGGGCGCTGGGGCGGCAGGTACCCGGCGGAGGGAGCCGCTTTAAAATCGGGGAGACTTCTCCCTCCCTTGAGCATCCCCCAGCCCCGGGGCAAGAGTCTCCGTGCCGGAATGCGGGGATTGGGTCCAGGGGAGCTCTGGGGCGGTTCGGAGCCTGACTAGGCTGCCGGGGATGCGGCGGAGGGGTTCACCCCTGTCGGTGATGGGTAACCCGGCTTTGGCATTCCCGGCCCCGCATTTATCTCGGCTGCCGGGGCCGGACGGTTTTCCCTACTCTCTCAACCCCCAAGCCGACCTCAGTTTTTTGTGCCCCGACGAATGCGAATTTTAGGTCCTATCCCTGAACTGTATGTGGATTTATATATATTTGTGTTTTTTTCTCTGTATGCGCACACAGGATCACATGCACATAAACAAGCACGTGTGCGTGTGTTCTTCTATGTGTGTGTCCGTCTATTTTCTGTGGGCTATGGAAAAAACATATCCCACTGCTATGGGAGAAAAGTAGGAATAAACACACCCGTAAAAAGAAACTAAAAGCCTATTTCTACATTCTTAATTCTTAATGAAATGCACATGTCTTGGCCACCGATTTGTAAAAGCGCTTAGTTTTATGGAAGCACGTTAGATTAATTCAGCCAGAGCTGCCTATTTCTTGTTCACAGGAGGGATATATCTGCTGCATAGGTGACCGATAGCTTGTAAAAAAAGCTTGCCGTGCTATCTTTGGTTGGTTGGGGTTTTTTTGTAGATTTTTTTCTTTTTTTTTATACAAGAGGAAGAAGTCGTAATAAATAAATAAATACACCCTTTTAATATAAGCGTAGCCATATTTTTCTCAAAACCGTAGGAAATTACTATCCTACAAAGTTTTCCTTCTATAAATAGTTCAAATCTTAAAACAAAAGTTTGCGACCGCACACCAGATGCTGGGATGCTGGCGGTTTCCCTTGCTGTGTGACATAATTATAAGGTCCGAAAGCAAAAGCTATAGAAGTATAATAATAATACTAAGGCGACTGCTGAGGGGAAATGCAAGGGAAGCAATGCCTGCTTTATTTAAAGCCAGCTGCTTGGGGATCTTTTGAGCGCTGCCCCGCGACAATGAGAAGTTGTGGTGGATAAATAATGCTCTCTCGCCTTTCCCTGGGCCGTCCCCAGTTCATCCCCTCCGCGGCAGGTCACTCGGAGCTGGACCCGCGGAGCCGGAGCCGAGGTGGCTATTGCAGCCCAGCAGAGCAGAAGCGAAAGGGATCAGGAGGTGAAACCCAACAAAGCGGAGCCCCAAAGCGATGCGCACCTCCCTCCATCCATCACTCCGGAGGGACGGAGCCGGCTGCTTTCCCGGGAAGAAAGCAGCGCGCACGGGGCCGCCGGGGACAGGGTGCCCGGGACCCGACCCCCGCGCTTCTCCTCCATGCCATCCCCGGCCCCAGCCCCCGGCCACACTTGCTCCATCTCCGCTGTGTCCCCCCCATCCCTCCCAGAGAGCGGGAGCAGCGGTGGGAGAGCCGGGCGGGCTGCGGTGCTCCGCCTTGCTGTCCGTAGGAAGTGAAAAGAAAGAGGAGTTATTTCAGTGCTTAATGGAGAGTAGCCTACTGAACTTGTGGTGTTTGTCTGGTGGGTAAATATACTTCTCTGGGTTACTAATGGTAGCTTTTGAAGATTAAAGTATAGTAGAGCCTGTTGGAGCATTATCTGCTCGTGTCTGTTTCTGCTACCCTCGCTCTCCGGAGGGGAGGATGCTTCCCAAGCTGCTATTTAGTGAGCTCTCAGGGACTGTCAATGGTTATGTTAATTTCCCCTGAGATCTCTAACATCTTTTGGCTATGGGAACGACTCCTTGGCTTCTGCATTGCTGCTACTTCAGGCACAGAGGGGGCGAGTTTCAGCGGGCAAGAAAATGGAGTGTGGGGTGTCCGTGCTCAGTCTCTCTTGGTGCGGGGGATGCAGGCCGGGGGAGATGGGATGCTTCCCTGTTATTCTGCGAGAAAACCTGCCAAGCAAAAATCTCATGGTGATGAAATGAGGTTTTCAGAATGGAAAAGGCAATGGTGAAATTAAATGAAATGGGCACCATATCTCAGTGTTTTTTGTGCCATAGCTGGGAAGAAAGTTAAATTATAGTCAGCTACATCCAAAATTAGTTTTAAAATGGACTCCTTTATAAAATGGATTTCTATATTGTAAGTGTGCTATCTGATAAAGTCATCTTCTTCAGTGTGCTTGCTTGGTAACCTTTGGCCTGCTGAGGCACTGTGAACATTTTTACAACCAGAAGAAATTAGTGTCTGACTCTCTGAAAAACAAAACTGTGTCTCCAATAGCTGATGCATTTTAATGCTGGACATATTTTGGCAATCCAATTAAATATTTAAAGTATAAAGCTGCCATTAAATAATATTAGTGTAATTAGTATAAATGTCTAAACGCCAGGATTATGCAGAACACTGGCACTGTTTCTTGCAGTGCATGTGGGAGTGTGCATATGTCTGTATACATACATATATTTATCTGCTTCTAAAGAAGATGGTGCTTGTCGGTTTTCCATTAGTGCACCCCTTTCACTATTCATCTTATTTAGGGCTGGATGCATTCACCAGCAACATAAGAGTTAGTTCTGAAGAAGTTTATTTGGGGGATTATCTGCTGGCACATAGATACAGTTACTTCAGTTATTTGCTTCAAAGTGATTTGGAATAACTCTTAAAAGTGTGTGTGTGTATGTAGTAATAGCAGCACAAGTCTTCAAAGCCGATACATTTTCTAACACCATAACACAACAAATCATTTATATTGGTGAGTAGATATCACTCTTTGTTTAGGAAATGTAGAGAAGAAAAATCCTCTGCATGTTTTGCATTTGTTCTGCTGGTGCTTCCACATCCTTACAATTCAGTATCCTTAACAGCAGGGCTTCTCAACACTTGTGGGAAGCAGATTAGAAGGAACGTAGATTGTTTGTATGCCTACAGAAAAGTGGTCATGCCTAATCCCTAAAGATTAGCACTGCTGGAGAGAGTCCCTGGAGTCTGCCTCTTATCTGTCAGTTCTGGAGGGAGCTGCAGAGGCAGAGAGAACAACACAGCTGCTCTATGAGGCAGAGCCTTCAAGGGGATAGTGGGCACAGCTTCACCAGCAATGCCAACCAGCCTGACTGATGCTCCTACTTTAGCTGGTGCAGTCAGAGTTACACAGGTTGGCCCACTCTTCCCATCCCAGTTAGATCAGGGCAGGATCAACCTCTGAGATTAAGCTGGCTATTACAGGAATGGGATTGTCTCTGGCTCAGTCACTGGAGTGTAACTCCACTGCTGGAGTGTAAATCCATAATTTCCCTGCTTTTGCACCTTGTTCATTTTATAACTGAGACTTTAGGGCAAGCTTGCTCTCTCAGCCTCTACTCATGCAGTGTAATGCCCAAGGAGAGCTCTGTTGAGATCCTTAGATTCTTCTTTTATGTAGTAGTGTAATAGTGATTCTCTATAAGAGGATTTGTAATAAGACTTCCTTCCACTTTATCATCCCTCGAAGATGTGTTCACTTATAGACAGAATGGGTGAATCTTCAAAGAGTATCAAGTATTTTCAGGCTCATCTAAAGCTAATGCTTTTGCTCAGCAGAAAAGAAAACGATAAAGAATATTTTTATAGTGGACTGCCATAAGCTTTGCTTACCTGCCTGACATGGGATATTTCCATGTATTGAAGCAGCTACACAGAGATGGGAGAATGATTGTGATATGATTTCTTGGTAGCTCTAGAAGGCAAAATCCAGCATTTCACTGTGAGACTCAGAATAAAATTCCCTGTCTAAAACCAGAGAGCTCTGGTAAATCTGTGACTGGCCACTCCTCTCCCTGCCAAGGTCTAGATCAAGCACTCAAGTCCTGAATATCCTTGAATCCAAATGCATTTGGATGAAGGTAACTGTCTCAATACTTTGCAAAAATCAGGTTCCAGGAATTAGATGTTTAGCACACCTTGAAAAAAAAAAAAAAAAGGGTGGCAGCATCCAGAATGTGCAGGATGACAGCATGGAATTACTACATATGTTGTATTACTAACATAGAATAAAAACTGGGTATAAAGCAATATGAAATATTCAAATGATTAGGTAAGGATGAATACAGATGTGTTTGCATATTAAACACCCAAAAAGGCTAATCCCTCAGAAAAGAGACTCTCAAAGAAGGTGTTAAAGAGCTAAACAAAATGACCTGCAATTATACAGTTAGACTGACAAACACCTTTTCTGCAATGAGAAAAACACCATGTGTACCTGAAATGTGGCACGTTGAGGGTAGAACGGTGTCATAGGTTTTGTCAGTGCAAGGGACTGTGTAATTGGGGCTGAAAGGCAGTCAGAGAGCCTCCTGACCCCAAAATACAGTTTAACCCTCTAGCCCTCCCAAGTTACCCCAAGCAATAAAAACCTAGGACCAGATGTAGATCAAAGGAGTTCCACAGATGTGCTGACACTATGAGTTACAGAACTGGTTAATGTTGCAAGCTCAATTTCTTCAACCCACAACTTTTGCATGTTGTTTTACCCTCCGTGGACTCTCACCAGTGCCTTTCATGGCTGCTGGCAAATCACGTCTACCTGTTAATTACCTGACAGATGAATTTTTGCAATACAGGTTCACCTGTCTGTTTGGTTCTTCTCATGATTTTTGCTCTTTCCCCCTTGATACTCCACTGCCCTTCTGTAGAGCATCTCTCCAACCTACCTCAGGTATGTAACTTGCACAGTGTTACAGTAAAACTCTGCATGGAAGAGTTCTATGAGAACCAGACAGACCTCTCTCTATGAGAACCATGACTGAAATGCAAAATCTCCATGACTTTTTTGTTCTGGAGTTGTGCCATGCACATTTGAGTACCCCGTCAATGAGATGAAGAAACTTGTTACCAAAAGCTTCAGGTTTACAAGCCTAGAATTATGTAGGAGGATAAGAAAGTCCAGGAGTGTAGGCATAGGAGTACTCTGGAAGAAAAGCCAAGGAAGGCAAGTTTCTAGAGAATGTCTTTCAGTCTTTTAAGGGTTGTTAGAACCCTCTCCTCATTTGCTATCCCTTCAATCCTCCCCTAAATGTAGAAGGATATATTTCTCTCCATTGTGGAGAGCTGCATAGGACTTGCTGTTACCTTCTTGCCAAGACAATTCCTATGTATTTGCATTTGCTACAACATATGCCCAAGGAGCATTGCAAATTCTGCAACAGCAAAAATGGAAAGCAATTCTAGATACAGAGTATTTGCCCAGTAAGTTTTTCTGTCCGTATGCTTTCTATGACTTCTCCCTTCTGTTACTGCCAAAATGCTTTTAGGACAAACCTTTAGATAACATGCTGAGTTGTTTTTTATATACTTTCCTCTTGGGCTTTCTTTCTAAAAGTCACTTCTCTGGATGGAGCTGAAAGTTCACTGCCTTGTTCAGTTCTAATAGAGCATGGGCAATTTTTCTGAAGTTAAGATAGTTAAGGCCAAATAGTTGCTCTCATCATAATAACATCTTTCTTCCACTAGGATCTGATAGTAAGATGATTATCGCCTACTAATTATTTTTCAGCAAATCATACCTTCTCTAGAAAATCTCAAGACAGAGTAAATCAGAGTTACTGTATCTTTCCTTTCTGCAAATAATTTTAATAGCACATACAGTTCCTACCCGTATCGCTGTTACGGTTTTGAACATTTGTTTTTGTTTCAGCCTATACTTGTGGATCATATTTCCCTTAAAAAATGATAAACTTCACGTTTATGCAAAAACCCTATTTAATCATCATGGTGACAGTCTTTGTTCCAGCTCTTTGTCCAAGGTCAGATTTCACCCTGAGCTCCTAATAAGGAGAAAAAAGGCATCCAGTGGTATAGCAAGTGTGCAAGTGAGGGCAGAAGTGAGGGTCAGGTGTCTGATAGGTGGCAGAAGAATTTTCCCTGTATAGTGGCACCAAGTCCACTGGTCCCTGTGCATCCCAAATGTTTTATCTGAACTAGAGCCACACTGTTACTAGGCAGTGGCACCAATTTCAAAGCTGATGGAACTCTGTGGACTTTACTGACAGATTTGTGATGCAAAAAGTAATGCTGGTGAGTTGCGTGTCCACCAGCACATACTTGGAATGCACAACAAAGGCATTTGAAATAATTTCCTTCTGGACAGCCATCACTGTGTAGAATTTTGGGAAGCTCTTACATTTTGTCTTTTAAGCACGAAGGGCCTAAGGCTTCTCTCCTCTGAGGCCATATCCACAGCTCAGCAAGCTAATAAAGCAGGAGTAACTGCTGCAGTCAATGGAGTGACTCCAGTGCAATCAAGAAGAGTACCAAACAGAAATTCAGCACCAACCTTGTTCTTACAATATCCATTTGAATGCAGCCTTGACATAGGCTGCTATTTTATACAGTTTATAGGGAATCTGGCCATAGTTCACAAGAACATACAGTGAAGACAATATTAATAGGAAGCAATCCTAGACAAACCCCAAAATCAGTTCAATGGGCCACTGAAAGAATCATGGCCTTTGGAATCAGCAAGACCAGACATAAATCCAAAACCTTATTTAATTTTTTGAGGGGAGAAACACATCAAAATTCTTGCAGCATTTGCTGTTGAGTGTGAGGTATTGCAGAGAAGCCCAAAGCTGCAAGTAAGCATAAGCCAGAAAGATATAAACCACTGTCTGCATGCAAACAGGGCCTGGGAAATGTTTTGAGTTGTATCTAATTTAAAATTTTGAAGTGCTGCAATACTGGGACTGGATATGATATGCACCTTCCTAATCTGGTTGAAGTGAGACATAATTATCAAATGTGACTAATATTTAATAATAATTTCTTTCATTCAGGGATTGTAAATGAATTAATCCTACCGGTATTCAAGTGAATTGGGCAAGGATCATTTCCCTCACTGCTGGGGTGGAATACAGCAGTTGCTGTGCAGCACCCAGCAGAGCTGTATGGACATGCAGGACCAGCACCAGTCCTGACATTCTTGGCAGCAAGGCAGGAAAGCATCTGAAAAAGCCCAAGCACATCTCTAATTGATCTGGACCATGGCCAGGGCCAGTCTCTCTAAAGATTGCACTTTTCCATGGCGGGTTTCACTCTGTGGTAAAGATAGGAATGGTCCGAGACTGGGCCGATGTCTGAGATGCTGAATAGCAGTATCGTGACTTCTGCCTGCCTCAGTTTCCCACAGCTTTAATAGGGCAATAACAGCACTGGCAAGGCTTGAAGGTAGGGGAGGGGCAGGAGAGCAAGAGCTGCCACAGCACTTTGGAAAGAGAAAGCGCAGCGTAAGTGCCAGGTCATTACTTTCAGTGACTCTCCTGACCACAAGCGATTGCATCTCATCTGAAACACGGCATCACCATTGCCCTCTTCACCACCGTGCCCAGCATGGCCTTGGGGAGAGGTCAGGGGAAAGGGCTGCTCATCAAAGTCATGAGCATCATTTCTGACAGGGCCTTCTCCTTCTGTGGGAGCCAGACAGCCACGGTGGGCAGCGTGGAGCAAGTCTTGGCCTCGGGGTACGAGGTGGCCACTGGTGTGCTGGGCAGCAGGCAGGACATAGTTAAGGGAGAGCTGAGGGGAATGGCCACATCTCTCATGACTCCTTTGGCTGCTTGCCAGGGAGCCATGTGACTCCTTGGTCAAAAGAGTCCTCTCAACCATGAGACACTGTTTTCCCCTCTCTGGATGTACCTTTTCTTTTCTGAAGTTAAAAGAAAACAAAACGTACCCACAAAACTTTCCACATTAAAGTTATATTGTAGTCTGATGACTCAGGGTGAGAAATTCAAGGGGAGTGAAAAGGAAGGGAAACATTCCTGAATCAGGTCTGTTGTGCTGAGCCTTAAAGAAGAGGATGATTTTGCTGGATGGAGAACAGCTCTGCTGCAGCACAGTGAGCAAGAAGCAAAGGATGGGACTTAAATCCCTTCCCTGCTGCTGTGGACTACTGCTAAATCTCTCAGGGTAGCTTCAAACCCAGTGGACTTTGACGCTGTCGAGACGGCTGAGGGTAGAAGCGCAAATAAATATGGCCTCATCTGATTCACAGTGAATTCCTTTTTCTCCACTCCCATGGCCTAAAGGGTACATCAACTAGCTTTACAGTTTTTGGTTAGCTTTTTTTCATTGGCACTGCCCACAGTAATTAGATTGGCACATCCCTAGTAGACTCCCTGGAGTCTTTTGTTCCTCTGCCTACTCTGTCTCTGGGGAGCTCTGCCCAGGGTAGGTGCTTCTGAGGGGAGGGATGGGGTCAGGTTATTGTTGTTAATGTCACTCTGGTTATGTTGTAAAAGATGTATCAAAGAGGAAGTTCTTGCACTATGACCTAAAGGTCATCAGACTCTGGATTAGGCTAATCTCTAAAAAATTGTTCCCCAGACAGATCCTTTCAACCGAGAGTAACTTACCTCTAGGCACAGAGCTTTGTCATGTGTTTTATGATCTCCATTGTTCCAGAGAAGCTCCACAGCCGAGGCAGAGGTTTGTTCTGTCTTCTCTTGCTGGGCCACGATCCACTAATTGTTATGTTGAGTTTAGGCTTCACACCTTGAACTAAGGATGGAAGAGAAGAGGGGAGGTGAGAAGGAGTTGCATGCAGAGGTGATGTGCACGGCATAGCCTCACCCGGACACGTGCTGTTGACTTTGAAGTCAGTATGCTGTATTCATGGTCAGAGCACTTTGGAAGTCATAAATTCTGCATCTCACTGTGGCTTTGTCTTGTCTTTGGAGAAAAAGGGCAAAGCATTTTGAAAATTGCCAGCCAAGAAGTTTTGCAGGCTTGTCTGTCTCTTTGGGATGCTTGTAGGCTGCACTGAGTGGTTAGAAAAGCTGCAGATGGAGAGTGACAAGTTCAGGGATGTTCATTAACCAGTAACACAAACTGTGCCAAGGGTGTGGAGGTGCAGGACAGGGTTCAGAAACAGCAGCTTGCTCCTTCCTTTGTAACCCCCAAATGCAGACATGCTTCTGAGCAGAACCAGGGTACTCTCTTGGTGTAAATACTCACTTTTAAGGAATGCACTTAAAACAAGCATGTGTGCCTGGCCCTGTATGCTCCTCTTCTCTCCCCACCCCAGTTAGGCAGTGTGCCAAAGCTAGTTCCTCAGCAACAAGAATTGGCAGGTGGCACCTGATGAGATAATTGTGCCCCTGGGACATTAGGAGTCATGCGGTGCAGCCAGGTGCTCCTGATCCATCCATGGGTGTGATTTTCTGTCCTAACCACACCCTCAAGTGTTGTCTTACTGAAATTAGGAAATTTGTTCAGTTTGGGTTCAAGTACTTCTATTAGGGTGTTCTTCACACCTAACATGTATTGGCATGGGAGAAACGTGTGGATGTCCAGGGCCAGGAGACGCTCTAGGCTGAGGGGCGTTCCTCCAACTAACAGGGAAGAGATCCTACTTCTCACCACCTTGATCTCCACTTATTTCCAAATCTAGACCTTCTCTTCATGAAGATCCACTAGTCTGAGCATTGATTCAGGTGCAAATAATGGAATTACTCCCTTGGACAGGGTGGTCCATTTTGTGTGTAACAGATGAAGACCCTTTTAAGAGTTTGCCACTTTTGCTTCCTGGGATTTCCATTTTGCAAGGTCTTTTAAATCTTAAACATGTGGGGGCCATGCAGCAGGAGAGATCAAATGACAGTTCCTTTTTGTAGTTTGAAGATGCCTTGCTGTCCCAGGCTGGCTTGCCTTGCTGTCTTACCCCTGGTGAGGAAGCTAGAGATTGAATCAGTCACACCTTCTTATTAAAAACCTGGTGTAGCAAAGTCCAACAGAAAATGAAGTGCCCTGGCTATCAGGGAGGTGAATAGGAAAGTGAGGCCTCCAGTGAATTTCAGAGTTTGTTCTCTGTGTCTTTCCTTGGGCAGAGGTGTCATTGCTTGCCATGTTTGCTGCAGTGCTGTAGGAGGCAAGAAATGAGATAGTTGAGAAGTGGCTTGAAGTGCTGCCAAGTCTTGCTGCAACTTTGGGGAAGCCTTTCCTGACAGTGCACAGGAAAGTTCTTCCAGCATTGCCTGCTTGACCTGCAAGCGGGGAAGGACGGCTCTGTGCCTTCATGCAGGGAAGCACATGCAAGGCTTGCCCTTCTCACAGCCGGCTAGGTACTGCCTAAAGTTGAAGTTTAAACTTTGTTCCACCCAAATATTGCCTGAATAACTTCAGGATTTAGTTCACAGTATTTTGTTAGGAGAGTGCTGTTTTTTGTGCTGTTTTTTGCAAAGAGACCTTGGTGCATTTTACCTCTCCAAAACTGAAAACCTATTTCAGCACTAACCAAAGTCCTGCTTTTCTTTGTTATGCCCAGATAGGATTTTTTGAGGTGTATCAGATCTTTTTTTACATGATAGTTGCCATTGCATACCTAACTAGAAATCAGCTTTCGCTTTCTGACAATAGCTGGCACAGATTATGTACACTCTAAGACATCTTATGAGATAATTAAAGCATTGACTGAAAACACAGCAGAGCAAAAGGAATGTTTCTCGAAGCAGAGCCACTTTACAGGTTAGTTGTGTGTGTTTGGTCAAATGCAACCCAAGCATAACTACCCTGACTTGGATGAATTCCCCAGAAATGGATGCCCTATTTTTAAGAAAAAATCCTGAAATTCTTTCAGTTTCTGGCTCCTTTTTAAATTAAACAGATGTATATGAATAAACTGCTTGTGAAGGGTGCCTGAATCACAGCCCTGGAAAATGAATTCCTCTTCTTACCCACAAAACCAGCACAGCACAAGCAGAGGGTGTGTGAGCTTCTCCACTCCACCCCATCCTCATGTCTCATCCATGACCTAGAGGGGCAACCTCTAGCTAGGCATAAGCGGGTGGCTCAGTCTCTGTACTTATTTAATCCTTAGCCAACCTGCCAAGGCTGCCAAAGAGGGTGCCAATTGTGGTGGTGGTTTCTGTGATGTGGAGAGTCATCCACTGGGAACTGGATTAAGACCATCAACTCATTTCAAATACTCTAGGCCACAAAGCTTCTGCCAACCAGTAACCATTTTTTTGGTCACTCCTGACTTGGGTCATGTTTGGATCAGCGATGAAAGGCTCCATATCCCAATACCAAGCCCCTGAGCCATACAGTTTCCCGAAATAATTTTTTTAAAGAAGGAAAACATTATTTTTTGTCCTAGATCTACTTTGATCTGCTCATTTTTAATGTGCATATTGGCACTTTAAGATACATAATTTTCGTTACTTGATTGTAGAGGGCTGAGATGATGGGAAGGATTTTGGAAGATGGCAGGTGGCAGACCCATGTGGTGTGATGCGAAATAATCTCTCTGAGATAGTGGTTACACACTCTGGCACCTGAGCTTACATTATATTTTGACCTAAAATTGATTTTACACCTTGAGATTTATCTCACAATCCCTCAGGAGAAAAATCACTGTCAAAATTGAAGATCAGATTCTCCGTTGCTCTTGTTCTTTCAGATACCTAGTTCTGCATCAGATCTGGTAGCATTTCCAGCAGTGGCTCCTGTTGAGCACACCACAAATCTCTGTGCATGCCCACTAACACCCCGAGTTGTTGGGAGGTGATTTATTTCTCAGAGATAGAGACTAAATCTTTTTGCTCAAATCACATGGCCCATCAGGGCACAGAAATGGAACGGAGTTCCAGCTTAACCCCCAAACCATAAGTTCTTCTCTTCAGCACACTTGACAGTGGAGTTAGGGCCAGCTGAAGTAGTTTTGTTGGCAATAAATGATATTGCTTCCTGGGGCTGTAGCTCTTGCCCGGAAGAGACACAGCCTCAGAGAACACTGAAGGTGAGCAGCACATTTTCAGCATGCCAAATGAAAGATTCTGGCCTTTCTCAGGTAATATATAACCATGAAGTGTTGCCACCATCTCTCCCTTGAGCTGATGCAATTCCTGAAGGGTAAGTGGTTTTGTTTTTCTGAGGGTAATTTGCATTGAATCTAGTATGAGGGCACTACTTCGATTGCTTTAGTTCCTTGGAACAGTGAGTCACCTGTGTCTTTCTTCTCTATTACACATGGAAGTGACGCATGCTGGGATAACAAAGGAGTCACTGTTAAGATGATAGAGAATTCTGAGCAAATCCATTGCAGCTATGGATATGCAGAAACAATAAATAGAGGAAAAAATGATGGTATTTATTGATGGTATTGTGAGGCTGTGGTAGAACCTGCTTTCTCACACACAGGTGAAGTGTCAGAGGCATCTTACCAGTGGTTTATTAGTCTTGGACTGTAAAACATACATTCTGGATTTCCTTTTATTTCATTAAAAAGAAAGGGAAAAGATTTTATTTTATGTATCCATCTGCTGTGAAAAGTTATCCCTGTTAAGAGAACTAGAGGAAGACAAAGAGTAGGGTAGAAATTGTGCTTAAAAGATTATATGTAGCCATATAGATATGCGTAGAAATAATATTTTTTTTCTTTTAAATAAGTGTGTCTCATCTCTTTTAGAAATTCCTCTGCTTATTTAGAGCCCTTTATATATAATTTTTCTTTCCAGAGTAGAAGCTTCCCTTTCAGTAACAGCTGAGGCTTAAGCTCATGGAGAGCTGGAAGTATGCAGGCTTTGGAGAGTTTGTAGTTACATCACATATTTAAACAGACCATGTCACACACATAGAAAACACAGGATATATGCAGTGCCCAGCACCCTGAGTATGTTCCCTGAGTACAAAGGGATTCCAAGACATGCTTAACTCTTTTCTGAACCAAACTCTAAATTTGAGTGGCATGTCTCATTTTTACTTTTTCCCTTCCAAACCCATGAAAAGTGAACTGAAAATGTACCTCGTCAGAGAAATCTCAGTTTGGGACACATGACTTTATGTAAGTAAGTCAGATTTTTCCTTTCAGCCCATTGGCTCTGTGTGAAGACCAAGCTTACCATCCTAGGAGTTTTGAGATGAGAAGTGATGAGGGGTGATGGTGGCATGGGAGGGACAGCCAGGGAAGGGCCTGTGTGTTCCCCAGGGAGAAGGGAAGGGAGAGAAGGATGGGGTGGAAATACCCATTTGGAAGGAGACTAATAAGTGAAAGGAAGTAAGTAAGTAGTCCATGAAGCCTGGAAAAGATGGATCTGGAGGATGAAACAGGCTTTAGGATAGCTGCCAGAGAGGGAGTCAGTTTTTGGGAGGCTCAGCATTTAGCCAAATCATTGCTCAACCTGTCTTGTTGGTCCAAGCCATGACCCCATCAGTTGGTCCGAAATTTAATCACCTGACAGCAGCTTTTTTGCCCCTCAGCATGAGGATCACAGCTTGGAGAGGAGCATATCCTGGAACCAGAATGAAAGTGGGGCATCAGGAAGTATGATCAGGAGTTGTGAGCAGAGTGGCTCAGAAAACCAAGCTCAGCCCAGAGGCACCTGCTGTGCTGCTGTGGCTCGTTTGTCCCCAGGCAGGATGTGACTGACCATTGCTGGCCAGGGAGAGAGACAGCACAGGACAGAGTGCAGGTCACAGCTGGCTAGTTTCAGCTAGCAGAGCATGATCCCCTTTTTGAGGGGAGAAGTATAGGAGAGGGAATGTAAAAGAGATAAGAGACAAAGCACAGTTTACATCAATAAGAGAATTTGGTATTGGAAGAAGATTTTCTGCATGGCTGCTCCACATAAATTGTGCTCAGCTCTGTGGCTGCAGGATTCTGGGGTCTCTGATGAGGCTCTTGATTTGTCCTAAGGACAGTTTTGCAATTTAACATCCCAGAAATGTAAGGCTTTACATGGGTGCACTTTTAAATTTAGAGATTCAGAAATGCTCTAATACTGATGGTCAAAAGAGATGTAGAATAAGGGCCATCTTTACAGGTTTGAATTTGTGGGCATGGGGTAAAAATACTGTTTGGCCTGAGAGTCCATAACTGCAGTATGTACTGGGAATACACAGTATTGAAATCTTTGGTATGACACTGGTGTGTGAGGCTGAGCTCACACAGTCGCTGCCAAGGGGATGCTCAGCTTTGCCTTCCTCTAGAGCATGAATTCATTTCAAAAGCCAGCTTTCAGGGAGCATAGCATTGTATGTGTGCAGCCAAACCATAAGGGATTTTTTTCCCAAATTAAATTCAGCTCTTTCCTTGCCATCTTTAGAACTATTTTCAATATTTCAGCTGACTGGGATCCAGTTTTAAAATATATATATAGGAGCCTTTGCTTGGCACAGAATAGAAACATTGGTTTTTATAGCATCCATGCACTACATGTCTACATGCACTAGAAGGGTCTAGTTTATTACTTTGTAAAGTGTTTTTGGGATATATCTTTCTTTATATAAAACTAAGTTCAGTACAATTCGTATTTCACATCTCTCTTCTCTGTTGTTTTCTTCATGGATGCAAATATATACAAAATATTTATAAGGTATAGAAAGACTCCAGAGAAGGTCTGACTGGGTGGTTTTGGGATATTCTTTTTAGCTTTTCTTAGAGTTCTCTTTTCAAAGTTACACACCATTTCAGTTGAAATTGGTTCCTCATCCATACATGTATGGTTTTGGTGTGTGTCCAAGCCTGATCCTCAGAGTTTCTCTCAGCAGTTTTCACCAAGGACATATATGTGTAGACCTGAGACCAGGCAAATGTTTTCATAAGCTGGCTGTTGTATCTCATCCTTCTTTGTAACTCAAATCAAACTCCTTGAGATGAAGATTGGTATCTGAAGTAAGCTATCTTATCAAGGCTTATCTCAGTGTAGCTATGCCATTTCAGTCTTGCCATACAGCTGGAGAGCTGTATTTTCTTTTTCTCCCCCTCCTCTCTTCTCTCTATTATTGTTTCTAAAATAAAATTATTAAGGAGGAAGATAACTGATAGAGAAGCATATAAAACTCAAAGGAGGCTCAGAAACCACCTATGATTCCCATTGGTGTATTCTTCTATTTGGAATAAACCTCAAGTCACTCACTTTCCCAAAGATGTGAACCCCAAAATACACTTTCCAGGGACCAGGAAACACCTGGCAAATACCTGGAGAGAGACTTGCTCCCATGTTCAGCAACACATGCAGGCACATACGTGCAGTTGCCCAGGCAGAAGAGTAAAGGCTGGCTCCAGTGTTTCCAAGTCAAGAACACATATCTGGGCAAGCATAGGTTATTATAACTCTGGACAGCAAACCACAAAGGCATTCAAAGAATCACCACCGCAACATTTTACAGAATATTATTACAACTGTCACTAGGAGTTCTCTCCGAAATCTGGAAATTGCAAAGGACAAAAATTTAACCACTGAGGAGCAGTGAATTCTCAGAAGTTGTCTGGCAGTATGCTGGCACATTTGACAAGACAGAAAAGTGCTAGACTTTGCTGCTAACCATCCTGGAGTGTAAAGAGGGAAAGTAATGTCAGACTGATACATGGGTACCCCTGAATGATACTCATATGCCTCTCTTCCTTCAAGATCCTAATGCATTCTCATTAGTGTTTTCATGTCTGCTTGCTCTCCTCCTCTATATTGCACCATCTCTGAAGCTGGACTGGCTCCAAGGTAACTAACTTCAATACTGTTCAAAATCTCATATCTCATTAGAGCTGAGAATTTGGGAACAAGTTTGAGTTTTAAGAGAGAGAAAGCAAATGGAGCTGTTCTCATACAACCTGCACCAGCAAAATACAGCACAGCAAGATTGCATTTAAATTATATCTGACTGGGCATGACCTCTTGTCTGTTAAAAGCCTTATTTTGTGCATTTGTATATTCTGATAGGATGCATGGCATTTTGTGTTGCTCCAAATTTTAATTTTACAATATGAATCCCTTCCTCTTGTTTCCTTGACGCAAGAGGCTGTCAGAAGAGAAGTAGGGATTGGGACACAAGGATCTGAAAGGTGGCACCTTTGAAACTTGGGAAGTTTCCATAGGAAGGGGTTTTGGTAGTTTGAGTGCTTGGGACATCTTTTAGACAGGAGGTGGAGCAGGGCTGTATGCCAGAGTTCAGAGCTTGAATTCCTTTCTGAAGTCCCACATGAGCAATGGCTCTGAGGAATCTTCTCCATGCTGCATCCTTTTTAGATGCTATTTCAACTCAAAGTGATCCATGAGCACATTGCCTAAAAGCTTTTGGTTGCATTACTAGGAGTGAAATGATTAAGCACACTAATAACCATTTCTGCCAGATTTCGGGAAAAGCAGATTTGTGGCAAGAAATAGCTAGCTCATGTTTCTCTTGGAGTTAAGGTTTCAGACTGAGGGGAGCAGTCAGCTGCAGTATCTGGTGTGTTGAAGGGCTAATGAATTCATTTTGGAAGCACCAGTGATCAGAACAGGGCTGCAGTTCCAGCAGTGAGTGAGGACATGCTCATGTATTGGCCCTGGTCCTGTCTGTGGGAGAGCCTGCCAGTGTGTGTGTGCAAAGTGCTGCTGGGGGTGTGTAGCTGCTGGCAGCAATGCCTTGCTGCCTCTGTCATCATGTGTTCCAGGGCTGGCTTTCTTGGAGGCACACACATGGCACAAGGAGACCCTGTGGGTGCTCCTGTTTGGGGCTGGGATGGGATTGCCACACCCACAGTAATTCTGTACCTGCCTTCTGTGCTCTTCTGTGATGCTCTGTACAGAAAAAGGTTTATCTTGGAAATACCTGAGAGAGTTATGAAACATTATTTTTACTGCTGGTCATGCTCACCTCTCTCCAAAGCCAGGTGTCTCCAATATTGACAGTTCAGGTTCTTTACTGGCACTGTGAAGGTGCGAAAATGCCTGGTAATGCAAAATCCTTTTGGCTGGCATNCTAACAGTTCAGGTTCTTGTCTGTAACACAGTACTGGCACTGTGAAGGTGTGAAAGTGCCCAGTTATGCAAAATCCTTTTGGCTGGCATTGCTCTGATGATTTGTCATTTGGTGGAGATCTGAGAATTGAAGTTCAGCTTCAGTTTGACAGGACAAGAGGGCATCAGCTTAAGCTGTGCCAGGGGAGGTTCAAGTTGGAAGTCAGGAAGAATTTCTTCATGGAAAGGGTTGTGGACATTGGCTGCCTAGGGAGGTGGTGGAGTCCCCATCCCTGGAGTTGTCCAAGGAGCACCTTGATTGATAGGGTAGGAATTGGTCACAGACTGGGCTTGATGATCTGGGAGGTCTTGTACAACCTCAATGGTTCTATGATCATATCCTCTCACTTTATCCCATCCAGCTCTGGGACCATCTTGTTGTCTGGGGTAGTTATTTGCAACCAGGAGAAAACACAATTGTATTTTTGTAAGTATAGAAAACCTCATAAGCTATAGACCACAGGGTGAATGAGAATGTGTGGGACCAGGTGCTTTTTAGGCAACCTGAGGCCATAAGCTATGTAAAATTGTGGATTGCTGTAGAGTCATATGATCCTATAAGGCCTAGAAACAGAGAGAAGACAATTCCTAGCTCCTCAGGGATGCAGCATACTCTTTTCCAGCCAAAATGACTTATGAGGTATTGCACATGAAGCCTGTTGATCCTCCAAGGCTGACTATTGTGTCTGACGTAGGAAACACTGATTCTGAGGCGAAATATGTTTATGTATGTGCTGGTGGTTTTATAACTGCTGCTTAGGTTGGGGCTTCAGAAGTGGCTCCAGGGAGCCTGGATTAATGGGTGCAAGAGGTGCAGGGTAAGTACAGTAGGAGGATTTCCACAGCTTAGCACATGATATCACCACAATGTAAGTGATATCAGTGTCTTGCTGAACAAAGCAATCTGCTGTGCTGGGTTCCTGTCTAGGGTCAGTTCTGGTGTTTTGTGGCCTAATTTCACCAAAATGCTCAAGTCTGGGAGTATCCAGACTCTGGTTTGAACTCAGGGGGAGCATATGAGTGTTTAAAACTTTCCACACACAATTTAGAGAGTGTCAAAAGCCCATGCCTGGTGTGCTCCACAGGGCCAGCACCAAGAGGCTGAGTGCCATCAGCAGCCACCAGTGACGTGCATGCTTCAGTCACAGCCTGCTCCCCTGGGTGGATGGTTGCTTCATCAGACTCTTTTCAGTTACATTTTTTTTCCTGACCGGAGATGTTTTCTTTGCTTAAAGTTTGTGTTGCTCTTTTTAAGAGCTGCCTTTAGCACAGGAGCTCAGACCTCTAGGGAATCTGCCTGCAATCAGCAAAACTGGAAGAGGCAAATCTGCATACGGAATGTGCTGAATGTGTAACGTCATGTACTGTCCAAAGGAGATATGAGCTCTTCAGGAAATCAGACTGGAAATATGGCTTTCAACTCTTTGGAAAATCTGGCTGCTGGACAGATTTCCTTTTAATTATCTGTCTCTGAAGCCATTCCTAGCACGGCTAAAAGCTTAGTGAAGGGAGCCACCTTCTCTGAAGGCCTGAAGAACATTTATTCCCTTGCATGTCTGTGCTATTGCCAGTACACTCAGCCAAAGATGCACACATTCCCTGGCTACAGCTATAGCCTGGATCCCATCCCAGTGCCTCTTTTCACAGAGGTGCCCCCAGGGTTGCCTCACCACCCCATACATACTCAAAGATGTGGTGTGACCCTTTATTCCTGTTCTTTTCCATCTATATCCTAGGGGTGATCATCCCAGCATTGTCCTTCCCCACTCATTGACATTCTAACATTTGTTATTTATTTATTTTAAGCTGGGCTCTAGAGCTGCTCAAACTTCTATCTTCTAGCAGACTCACTCATCAGCACCCATGGGGTCATCATCCACTGCCTATCCCCATGTCTAGCAGGGAAGGAAAGGGGAAAACCTGCACTGGCAAGGTCCTCCACTAAGGCAACAATCATGAGCACAGATACTAATCCTGGCTTCCTAATATACTCATTGCCAGTGAGAACAGTAATTTCTTTGAAGTCCCCAGAGACTTGTCGACTTAAATGGGCTTTGGCTCAGGTTGCCTTTTTTTATACAATAATTTGCTTTAATGATGTGAGTCAAATTAATCCAGTTCCCTTCCAGTTTGAGAAGCAGCTGATTGAAGGGGAGAGTGTGGAGCTGCCATAGCAGGGAGGAAGAAGGAATAGCCTCCTTTGAAAGCAGATAAATGTTACCACTTCTTCTAGTTGCATAAAAATAAAAAGCTAAGCCATAAATTGGCGTGCAAGTCTGAGATTACTTGACACCCTGTTATTCAAATGCAGAATGCTGGATGGAGCAGATAGAGAGGAGCTTAGTGTTGAAAAGGCACTTACCTTCACTTGTGAAACCCCTGTGTGTATGAGAAGTCATTCCCAGCCTGGCAAAGGAAGATTAGTGCACACCCATCAGGATTATAAGGCATGGACACAGGAGACTTTAACACCACATGGCCCCTGATATGCAGAGAACTGGCACCTCAATCTGGCCGTAGCTCAGGCCCCTTTATCATGAAACATTCGAAACCCACCTGTCTGTCATGTACTGATGAACATGTAAAGGAATCATTTTGCTATGAGAACTGAATCTCCAGCCCAATTAACCCAGTGGAAAGACTCCTGCTGTTTTCAATGGGCTTTAGATCAAGCCCAGGAGTGGCTGATAATACACTGCACGTTCCTGCACGGCCCAGAAGGACGGCAGATATTGCTGCTAATGTTTGGCAGCTCCTGTTAAAGCCAAGGCATACCAGAGTGGCTCCTCAGAGATGACTTGCTATGGAGTGACAGAAAATTGGCCTCGGTGTTAAAATCCAGAGTTGTTTTCAAAGTCAAGTGGAATACATTATTTGTGGGTCAGATTTTTACTTTGAAAAATTCAATATGCAGAAACCACAATTGCTCTATGATAAGAGAGAGGTAAACAAAGAGAAGAACAAAAGGAGATGTGAAAGACAGTGGTGTGTTGCAATCTATTTGAATGTTTATTTGCAGCAACATGCAGAGGTGGATTCATACAGCCAAATTTAGGCAATGAGGAAAGATTCTCAAGTTAGGAGTCCAGTTTCCCTGGGTGTCTTCTGTAGTTAATGGAGAGACAGGCAGGTCCATGGGGTAATTCAATCCACCTCTGTTCTGAATCATCCTGGGAGGTGTCTGACTCTTTCCTTGATGGTAGAAGGAACCTGGTGCACCTAGTTGCTTTCCTCAGTGGCATCTGGTGGCACTGTGAATGGACAGAAGACAGGACCCAGTGAAGAAGTCTACCAA
Organism: Buphagus erythrorhynchus; assembly: GCA_013400855.1. NCBI lineage: Eukaryota > Metazoa > Chordata > Aves > Passeriformes > Sturnidae > Buphagus > Buphagus erythrorhynchus. The sequence continues at coordinate 84,180 of VZTT01067938.1, forward strand.
AACTCAAGATGTTCTATGATTCTGTGAAAAATCTGTTTTTAATTCCCATTAAAATTAATTAGACCTAGCCTGATTGCCTGAATGTTGAACTGAAAGAGAATTAGAAGGGAGCAAATGAGATGCTAAAGAGGCAGAGGACCAAACTCTGCTCTGTGCCAGTGATCTACCACATAAAAGGAACCCAAGCAGTGTTGGGGAAATACAGCAATGGCAGTCTTTGTGCTGAATGGATTTTTGGGTTGCTAAATTGGAGCTGTAACAGCCCCTCGTAAATCAAAATAGTTCTGAGGTGCTGCACCAGCGGCATCCTTCTTTAGGCTGTGGGACTGAGGAGTGTGACAACATTGACAGATGGCTACAGCTCTTTGAAAGTGAGATAGTGTATCATTCTGAATTGGAAGGAACAGACAAGCATCATTGAGTCCAGCCTCTGGCACTCAACAATCCCACCCTGTGCATCCCTGGGAGCATTGTCCAAACACTCCTGGAGCTCTGGCAGCCTTGGGGCTGTGACCATTCCCTGGGGAGCCTGGGCAGTGCCCAGCACCCTCTGGGGGAAGAACCTTTCCCTGATATCCAGTCTAAACCTCCTCTGACACAGCTTCCGCTTACACCAACCCACTCCTGTTCCTGAGGCAAAACAGCTTCTCCAGCTTTGTTTCGGTTTATCAATACACAAGTGAGAAGGAAGCAGAGCAAAGGTGTTTTCTCAAACAGGTAAGGGGTTTGGCAGCACTTTGGGCAGAGGGAACATAATCTCTAAAGCTGCCAGCGTGTGCTTGGGACTTCCAGGCAGTGAGGGTGAGTCACAGGGAGGGACAGAGAGACAGAAAGAGAAGGGAGCTCAGATCTGGGAAGGTAGAGAGTGTGGGTGGAAGGCAATTACCATGAAAGAGTGAAGGGCTGCTGTGTGAGTCAATTGAACCCTATAGATACTAATAGTTATCATAAATACCAAAGAGGTTTTAGCAACCAGAATTTTCAGAAAGTAATAAAGGAAAACTCTTTCCTGTGGTTAGAAGGACCAGAGAAGACGATGTGAGTGAGGAAAGAGGAGATATCAGGACTGTGAATGCAAGGAAAGGAGTATTGTGGAGGATGACATAATGGAATATGGATTAGCAGCAATTATGTGGCATGGGCAACAAGATTGGATGATTAGCTTTTCCAGAAAGATGTTGTGCTGTTTTTCCCAGTAATCTCTTATTAAATGGGTGCTAGAATGCATGAACAATACAAGAAAACCCTTTCTTATTCTAGTGGCTTTTCTTTCCATAACTCAGTAAGTTTTGCCCATAAAACATTGCAGGACACTATTTTTTTTCTAGTGCTGCTTCATTTCAGTGTTATGTGTCTTGCTTGCTTCGGTTTTCAGGGACTACCTCACTAAATGTGAGGCAGTCTGCAGAAACATTTTTAACTCTGGAAGTTTCTTTTTGGGCGTTCGGTTAATGCAGAGCTCACTGGTTACTGCTTTTACTTCCAACATTATCCCTTACAAAGACCTGCACTGTGGAGTGCAATAAGCTATCAGCAATTCATTTATCTTCTTTCTTTAGAAAATGCATTGAGAGGTGAATAAGCATTATAACAATCTTTTTACTCAGCTTTTATATTTTAATAACAAAACAGACATTATGAAATAAAAAAGATAGAAGTGCATCTTTGAAGCTAAGACAGCAAAACAATGTGTAGGACACTATAGAGTTTTCTCTAATCTTTTTACAATTTAATAAAGCCTAAATTTTTGGCATTCCCTAAATTAAGAAGTGAGGTTTATTCCCATTTTCTGAAGAGCAGGATGCAGTGCATTTCAAATGAAATTGTCAATAATGCACCTAAGCCGTTTCAGCTGATTCCATTTACAGGTGAAGTGTATCAGTACTTAGAATGGATATAAGCATGGGAAACTGGGCCACAGGTGTGAGGACTATGTATGCAAATCAGAGCAGGGAGAGAATGTTTATCTGAAATTATAGGAGGGATTGTTATGTGTTTGATGTGGTGTCAAGACTTTTCCTATTCTGTGATATGAAATTTCTGCCTCAGTAATTTCAGTAAGCTGAGACAGTTCAGAAGATGCTTAGAAAAGAGGCTACAGAAAGCAAGGCTACCCTGACCTTCATATTTCTGTCATAATGTGCTTTTGAACAGAGAATTGCAGCTGGTATCTAAGTCGTGTCTGGGTTTGGTATTTGAAAGTTCCCATTTGGATTAAAATTTCAGTTTAGCAGTTATTTATTTATTTTTTTTTTCTGACAGCTGCTAATGGAGCCTGAATGTGGTTTCCACCTAAGTGTGTGTTAGTGTCTAATCTCTAATCCAGTCACGTTTCTACAGCATTTCTGCCTCAGGGCATTTACTTCAAGTGCCTTTGGGCTGTAGGCTTTCCTCCAGGGGCTGTGACTGGGCATGGGCTGTGCAGGGCGAGCAGAAAGCTCCTCTGAGTCAAATATTTGGGTGTTGCTATATGGAAGTTTTGTTTTTAAGTGAGTAGTAGCTATTCCCTGTATTTGGTTGTTTGATTCAGGTTCCCAGAATGTGACTTGCTGAAATGGGGAATGATCCCAGCTGCAGATGAAGTCAGAAGGATCAGACAAAAAAAATGTTTTGGAGGCTGAAGTCCTAAGAGTTGTCAAATTCAACTTCTTGGACCAGTGAATACTTCAGAGCTAAATCTTGCTGAATTTCTAAGGTGGGGGGAATCATATCTCCTGTCCTCAAAGGGGTATGATGGGATAATTTTTCTGTCATTCTCTCACATGTTGTATTGATCATCACTATACAAAAGGCAAGGTCAAGCTCAGAATCCTTCAATAAAATGGAGTTTGAAATGCTTATAAAGCCTGTGTGTGCACAGTGAACAAGGAGGAAGTGAGACAACACAATTCCTTATCAAGAGGGTGCATCCACCCTGTGCACCAAGTGGATGAGAGGGTCCTGTGGAAAAAAAGTTGTGTTGCTGTAGAACTGCAGGCTGCATTCCTGTGCATGCACAGGAGACAGGTGAATTCAAGTTTCACTGTCAGTCCTTGTCCTGGCATTTTCTGACTTGCAAGTGCTTGACCTCATGACCTGAAAATGTTAGTGTAGAGCTGATTTCTATCACTTAATATTATGTATGCTTAGAGAGATTTGAATGGAAAGATTGGCAGAATGAACTAGGACATAAAACCCTGATGTAGAATTTTTGGTTTCTTTTTCATTTTAAGGAACAGTACTTGATTTTCTGAGGCTTTATCTATGATACATTGTAATATATTGGCTCACTCACTTTTAAATTACCAAGTTAATTGAAGCCTGTTAAAACCTGGAGTTTAACAGTTTGGCATTTTAGGGGCATTGCTCAAATTCATCCATCATATTGCTCTAATGACATTGGTATTTGGCATATTGCACCCCTTTCATTTTGGAAGGCTAATCCTGCTAGTCCTACTCACAGTGAAGAGATACATGGACTTGGCTTATTACACTGGTCTCCTTTGTGTCAACAATTCAGTAAACAAAGAGACGTATCTAGATGTCTTTGCAGGGAACAAAAAAAAAAAAAAACTGCTTTGTGTATTGCCAAAGAAACATAAGCATTCACAGGGCAAAGGAAAACTTTGCTACAATGGGTGATAGAAAACCGCTAAATGATAATTTCAGTAAGTTTGCTAAAGGTTGCACCCTGCTTACAAGCTCTTGATTAAATCCATCCTAGCTCCTAAACTCTTGATCTAATTAAAACAAGGTGTATTTTTAGATAAAGACGTTAGAACACTCTGTAATTTCTATGGCTGATTGCACTCTGCAAGAGCAGGGGAGGAAGGTGAATGGCTGGGTGTGTATGAGCATAGGTACGTGTGTGCCAGTATCTGAAACAAGGTGGAGCTGAGTCTCAGTTGAAAGAAGAAAATCAGCCTCAGCAATTTCTGAATTTCTGGATTTGCTTTGGATTTTTTTAAAGAAAAACCCTTGTAAAAGGTACAGCCTGCAAAGCTGCTTGGCTGTGTTTCCCAGGGTAAGTGAAGAAAGGTGATAGATAGTAGAAGCAGGATATTGAGGCACGTGTCTGGGTAGAAGAGTGGTTGACCAAAGTCCATTGAACAGAGATCTCCCAGCTTCACAATGAGCAGCCCAAATTCTGTCTAGAGCAGTATTAGTTGGGGAACATCACCACACCACAGCTGCTGGGTGGTTGAGGAGAAAATAGATGTTGTGGCTTCACAGCAACTCTCCCATGGGGCCCACCAGGCCACTTCTGTAACCAGTAGTAATTAACACCCCTATTTCAAGTGTTCGCTCCAGCTCCATGACCATGATGTAGGCCTGGAAAGGTGAGAGCTTTCCCTCTGAGAGGCCCCTGGGCTGTGGCTAAACTTGTAGAATGAGCATTGTAGTATCCTTTGAACACACAGAGAGCAGGCAGCTGAGCAGAACCTAAGATAGGGAAAGAGTTGGGTTAAACTTGCTCTCTTGCTATTTAATTAACCTGGGGAAAAGTAGTGAGATTGGTTAGAGAAGAGAGAGAAAGCATCTATATCTTAAGATGCCACTGTCAGAGTCATAGGGCAGAACTGAATTTCGTATTGCAGATGTTTCAGTTTTCTTTTTGGCTGTCATTTCTCTTCTGTGACAAATATGTGTATCTGAATCAATGACTGGAGGCAGAAAACAGAAAAATTCATGTTTATGTTTCAATTTGAATTACTAGAGCAATCTGCTATGGGAAGTAATGGGCTGTTCATCTTGGAAAGTGCTCATAAGAAATCAAAATCCATTCCAGCATGTGCTTTAAAGTTGTGTTTCTCAGATGAGTAACTTGTGACCTCTTCAGGGGTAAAAATAGGATTTGGGTGATCTTACAAAGTGTTACATGGCATTGTGCAGCCCCTTGGTTCCTGAGAGAGAGGCAGTGCAGACATGGGTGTCCTGTAGTTGCACCAGCCAAGGCGCAGCACCATGGTTTCAGTGCTCAGCTCCTTCAGACCTGTGGAATGTGCAGCAGGGATGGACAGTGGAGCAGAGAAGAGGTATGTTATTGCCAAGTGCAGAGTCAGCACTTAAAAAGTCGCAAAACTTGTGCTGGATTTATAATTGGTTCATCTATGTTAAGAATTTGAGATTTAATATCTTCAGGATGTCCTTCTCATCCTTAGTGGGAGATGGTTGATCCACAAACTAGCATTAGTATCCTAGGCATGTAACTAACATCCTAGTTAGTGTGTGTCTGTTTAACATGGCTGAATTTGAAAATTGTCCTTAAGATGGTACTCCTGAGCAGCCTGAAGGAGATCTTTAAGATTTGCTATGCCTACACTCATGTACCTTCGCTGGAGCTGGAAAGCACTGACACGTGTTTGGCAAGAGTGAAGGGGATGGTTTGTTTTAGAATTACTACTTTGGCAACAGCACCAGCTCAGCTAGGAAAAATCTATGGGCAGCTGGAGAGGCAAGACCAGATTCCAAACCAACATCTTTCTTCTGTGTAAATGAATAACAGCAGCTACAGCAAAAATAATCATTTAAAGGAGTTTGAAAAGGATAGTTTTGATGGCAGAGGGAAGCACTAAAACTGACAGTACTCTAATTTTTAATGCCTCTCCTTTTTGCTGTCAGCCTGTTTGTTCCCAGTGGCACCTACGTGAGAGTCAATTGATATATATCTTCCAATTAATTTTCAAATAAATTAATGCCTAGCACTCAGTCTGTAGCATGGAAGAAATTGCAAGTACAGGAAAGTTGCTGTCCTGGCTCACACTCTATTTAGGAAGGTAAGACTGCAAAGAAGCAGGGAAGAAGCACAAGACAAGGAGGTGGCTCACTCAAACCAACACAGCAAATCAGAGCCAAGAGCAGATCTGAGTTACTTTGATCCAGTACTGGAGCCACTGGAGAAGTGGCTCTCCTCATCTGTGGACCTTCTTGAAGAATAGGTGGATTGGGAGAGCAAGTTTAGGCTGCTCTTCAGGACCAGGAGTCTCAATAACCTGCATCCACTGGATGCATCCTTCCCATAGCCTGCCTTAGCTTGTAATGTGAAGTGAGCTGATGTTCTGGGTGTGTGAACAGAGCAGTGCAAGATGTGGGTCAGGTTGCCTGATTTTCTATGAGTCTGTGTCTCCAGAGGACAATGTCAGGTTTTCATTTCAAATCCTAATCTATGGGATGAACTGGCCTATCATTCCCATGATTTGACATTACAGTCCTAAGGTCTTTCACTTAGAAAGACAACAGGAATGTAAATGTTGTGAAATACTGCTCTGAGTGTGTGTCATGGAGACTTCCCATGCCATTTAGAAGCTCTAAGCTTCTGAAATGTGGTAGATACTGGTGCAGACAACTAAAACCAGCAAAACGGAATCTCCTGCCCAGCAACTGCTTGGGTTTGATCTTGTAAAGATGTACATCTGCTGGAAACTCCAAATAACAATTTTCTACAAGTTTCTGTGTGGGTTTTCAATCCCTTCCTTTTATATTGTGCTATAATGCTTAGAATTGCCTCCAAAAAGGAATGGGTGATTCTTTAAGTTTCAGTAATCACCAAGGAGCTGAGCATGAGGTTGGTTGACAAAGATGTTGCGTGTGGAAGATGTCACTAAGTTAAGATGATAGGGAGCCAATTAAGATAATTTTCATCAGCTTTTTCATTAAAACCTTTGCAAACCAGAGGATGTTTTGGATTAACTGCCACATTCAAATTCAAAACAAACATCTTTTTGCATAGTTCTGTGCTCAGTATTCACATCTTAGAGTCCCACTTCTCATCTATTGCTATTGCTGGGAATTATAGTCTGATTTTTTAAGACTCTAGACTTTTCTTTATTTCACACAGGATAGGTTTGAAGATTATTTCATTTGCCTTTACAGTGTCTCACCATGCTCAAAGGAAGCTTTGGATGTTTTAGATCCCACCATTAGCTGATGCCAACTAAGAAGAAATGATGGAAATGAACATACTGTAGCCAGGATAAAAGTAGAGTTCCTCCACTTAATTCCTTGATAAAGCTGCTGTAAAAAAAGTTGCTGGAGTCCGGCTTTGATTCCTGGCTTCGTTAACTCACAAGATCTTCTCAGGGACCTATTTCTTCATGTTTTCTTTTTAGTCAGCGTCAGGTTACAATTTGGCAGCTTTCTACACAGCTTTCCTTATAACTATATCCAGGCCAGGACAGCTGTAAGCTTGCGAGTCAACAGCTTGCAATCAAACCCAAGGATCTCAGCCACTAGGAACACAGTCTGTCAATAAGACAAAAGTAAAAGCTACCCACCAGTTTACCATGCTTCAGTGTCAGGGATATTTAATTCCACCCCCTCTAGCTTGAAGTAACAGCAGTTTGAAAGTATTAGCTTACTTCTGAGTGAGTTCACCAAATTTAGTGAAGCATGGGGAATGTGGGTGGAGTTTTGATATTTTGTGCAGAATTTTAAACCCATGAAGTTGCAAAGAATTGGTGGCCAGTGAGATAAGTTATTATAGCCAAATATAATACAGCTTTTATTTTCACATTTTTGATTCAGATCAAACTAGTAGTTTGGAATGATGTGAGTTTGGCCAGCCTTGGAATAATTTCCAGAACCCAGAACACCACAGTTGTTACCTGTCGTTGGCTCATTGATGGTCTCTACATAGAATTCAAGGACTTCCTGGTTGTAGAACAGGAACTCTCTCTTCCTCAGAGAAGATTTTTCCAGGTCAGCAGTGAATACAGCAGTCACTGCATGTGGGTAGGGAAATAAGGGAGGGAGAATATCAGTTTCTAGAAACTTACCAAAAGAAGTGCGCCAGAATTTTTTTTCTCTCCTTTCATTCTTACATAAAAAAGAATACACTGGCTACATCTTGTAAAAGCTGAGCAAGAAACTTTTTATAACTGGAAAAAAAGCCATCAGGCAAACACTGAATTATCACTTTTTTTTAATGTTGGCTATGCAGAGTTTTATTTTTCTCTGCAAGCCCTGTATTTGTCACACTGAGTCATCTGAGGTCAAGCAGCTCAATCCTCTCTGCCATAGTGCCCATCTTTTCTGGGATCAGTCTTGGCATGCTGGCACAGTGCAGCTGTTGGCATTCCCAGCCCCAGCTTGGCCCTGGCAGTGCAGTCAGTGGTGCCTGGCATGGACCAGCAGCTGCTTCAGGCCACGTCACGTTGCCTTCCCCCTTCTTGTGCAGAGCTTCTCCTGGTGCTGTCACAGCTGGGACCACACCATGGGCAAGGTGACACTGACACTGGGGAGCAGAAGGTTCACTCCATGGCACTTCTTTCTCCCACTATTTCCAGTTTTCTCTGGTCTGTCCTGTTTTATTCCTGGAATTTATTACCATTTCAGCCTTGCTGCAGACTTCAGTCAGTAAAAGTGACTTTAGTTGGCTGCAGTGTGTTAGGACCTTATACCACAAGGTATTTGATCTCTCTTTTGGGTTTACATTTTCCTTCTGAGTGAGTGATTTTTTGGCATGGGAAACATTTCTATTCATGATTAACTTTTCTCTGTGTTAGAGTTTCGTGCAGTGATGTTGTTTGGACATACATGATGATACACTGCTGAATATTTGGCAGAACTGAGAATAATCCCTTCACTTAGGAACTGGCTGTCAATGTTTGTCTTTCAGTGAAAGACAAACAAATTGAAATAGCACAATGGTGGTTTTGAGTTAAATAGCCAAACTGGATAGGGAACTTATCATGACAGTTATGATTCAAAAATAGTCCACGGTATAAAAATCATTATAAGGTCAAGTTTCCCATTTGAAATCTCTAGATCTGTGAATCACATTTTCCTCTATTAGTAAAACAAGGAGGATATCTCTTCTGTGTGGTGTGGATTCATTCATTACCATTTCTAGAAAGCCTATTTCATAAGTCTGGCTCTTTTGCACCCACAATTTTTCTTTGGTAGGTTATGGCCAAAATCTATCTTGGCATCACTTGACCTCTCTGGCCAGAGAGAACCCTAAAAAACACATAAAATTTTATGCCTTTTCTTTTTGAGTTAAACCCACATTCATCTATACTTTGTCTGCATTTCATACAGATAAGTCATAAATATACAATATTTATGTCCCCAAATGAGTCCCAAAACAGTTGCAGGCCTCTGACATGTGTGCTCAAATTTTATATTCATAGGATTGTCCTCTTGGGCCATAGAGTTAAATATTATGTCTGAACTTCTAGGTTGAATCATTAGAATCTGAACTGGAAAACATCAATCCTTTACTTAAGCTGTTTTACTTAAGTAATCAGCAGGTTTCTTGCTCCCCACTCCCCCCACCCAAAAAAAACCCAAAAAAAACAAAAAAAAACAAACAAAAAAAAAAACCCAAGAAAAAACCATGCAGAAAAACTGTTTAAACAGAAAGAACAGAAAAATACAACATCAAGTTAATACATACACGGATTCTACACAGGCAAGTTTAATTATCTAATTTTCCATCAGTTATTTGATTCCAAAAAATGCCAGAGGATTTTTAACATCACAAGAGATCAAGCCCTCTGTTTCATCTGTGGGAGGCAACAACAAACTGTAGGACATGCGTCATCATCTATCACCATCTATTTTCATTATGAATTAGGTCTTTGGTATCTCCAGAGGAACTGGATTTTGGGCTAGCATGAAATCTCATTGTTTTGTTCTACAACAAAGACACTGTTTTTTGTTAGCTTTTGGGAGTTGGTTTGTGATGTTTGGATTGTATTATCAGGATCATGCACCATATGGGTTAGTTATCAGATCCTTCACAAAGTTAGAGTTTTCCCAACACCAAACAAAAAACCCCAAAGGGGCGATTTTCTTACTCTCATCTTTCTGTAAGACAGAAGGAATGCTGTGGATTTTTTTTCCTTTCTGGTGACAGAAAATTTTGAAGCATAACAAACAAGATGCTTAGGAGAGTTCTAAAGCATACTTTAAGACATGGCATTAAGGTATTATTTATAATTCTTTTTTTTCTGAAAGCATGCAAAGCATTCTCTTCATTAAAGTAACTGAACAAATACATGTGTCATATATCCATTAGTGCAACTAGTTTTTCCTTTAAAACAAAGATTTTTAGCATTCTGTAAGTATTTTTTAGAACACACTGGAAGACAGAATAAACACACTCAGCTTGGAAAACACTGGCCAGCCCAGGAAGAGCCTTGGGAAGATGGATTTTGAACAGCATGAACTGTGATTTTTTCCCTGTCTGTGGGGTGGGCTTCCCCACACAGAAGGACAGTTTGTGTCTCATGGTCAAATTTTCAAAATAAGTGAGAATTCTGTTGACCCTCCAAATGGGTGGCCAACTCATCACAAAGAATTGTCTGTCAACTGAGTAGATTTGTGAGAGGGGTGAGTGGTCCTGCTTACAGACTGAACCCATGACCTCCTAATCCTATCTCATGTGTAGTGCCTGCCAGACTGTTCAATGGTCATTAGACCTGGGTGAACAATTTGGACAAAAAAAAAAAAATGGAGCCATTCTGGGGATTAAAGATCCAAAGAAACCAAAACCCAGCTCTCAAAGTTACTCTGGGCTTTCAGCTTCCACTCAGTTTTATTTTATAGTAATGTCTTTCCCATGTTACATATTTGTTCTGCCATGGCAGTAAACTTTCATCCTGGATCATATAGGCTATGCTAGGAAAACTTGAGGATATGGCACAAATGCTTTGTGTGTGAGGCAGAGAAACTGGAGTTTAATGATTCATGAAAATGGCATAACGCAATGGTAATCCAATAAAACCAGGCACTTTGATTTTTACTAGGGATGAAATGCTCTGAAGTTGCATGAAAAAAACATAAACACTGGCTTAATTCTAGAAGTGTTACTGGATAGAAACTTTTATATCATCCATACTCTCTAGAAAATCCATGAATTGCAGAAAATTCAGAAGCATTGAATGATTTGAACTGTAAATCTTAATTCCTAGGGTCCCTTGAATGTACAAACTAGCCTAGAAATTAAACAAAGTGTGCCAGTATTTAAGCCTGCAACTGAAAGACACTTTTTACAAACACATGTAGTTCCTTACAAGAAAAACTTCTCTGGCTTTGTTTGGAGACACAAGGGAATGACTTTACAAGGCTGGAAGTGATGCCACCTCATCCTCTTAGTTCACAGATCTCCAGTTGGAGCAATTCTCATTCTCCTGAGGAGTTGCTCTGATTCTCAGAAGTGCAATGAAATCAAAACACGTCAAGCCTACTTTGGCTACTGTTTATTGAAAATTTATTCCTATGCCATAATTCCACTCAATGCCGCACCAAAACTTGGTGTAGATTTATTCAGGCTGTGTATCAGTGGGAGGCAATATATGCAACATTTTTAAGACTCTTAAAATAGGTGCTTTTAAAACACAAGCTTTGTGTATTTTAGGTACTTAGTGAAGATATTTTTACTAGACCTGTCTCAGACAGTAAAACCTCTAATGTAAATATTAAGCACAATCTAAGCAAATTGTTTTTCTACGCTTTTAACCATACTTCCTCTCCATCTGCCCCATGTTCTCGAAGTCAGATGCTGGAAGTCAGTGGAGTGCTCATAACTGGACACTAATTGCTGAGCTGCTACAGTTCGACTAATGAGGGGGTGAGACACAAGGAGTCAAAATACTTTTGGGCCTGTTTTCACAGCTGCAATGCAGTCCATGCAGGAATTGAAGAAGTCAGAAGCAATGGTAATTCACTGTAGAATGAGGACTAAAGAGCTGCTTTAGATCTCAACTCTATTTTACTAAGTAGAGCTAAAGGCATGGAATGGCAAAACCAGTTATCTTGTTTTTGTATCCCTGAGAGGAGAAGAGAGGAGTGTAATTCCAGTCATGATGTGTAGTTTATCTTCTTGTGCAAAAGAGCTTGGACCAGTGGGAGGAAGCATTGAAAAGCGGATAGAAATGAACAGAGATCTCATACATGAGAGGAAAATTTGAATGAGGGCTATTTTGCTCTGCAGAAGATTTATAAACAACGTAAAGGACAGTGCAAGGCCTCTGGGGATAAAATATTCTGTTCCCATTGGGTATAAGAGAAGAAGCTCTGAGATTTAATTGCAGAAATTTCATAGAATCATAAAATAGAATCATTGGAATATTCTGAGTTGGAAGGGACCCACAGGGATCATCAAGTCCAGCTCCTGACCCTGCACAGGAGATCCTCAAGAACCTTACCCTGTGCCTGAGTGTTTCAAATTAGTTTGAGTTCTGTCAGCCTTGGAGCCATGACCATTCCCTGGGGAGCCTGTTCCAACCACCCAACCACCCTTTTAGGGAAAATCTGGGTTGGATGATTTATAAATGGTATGAAGTGCCTGTCAGGAGTGGGAAAGGTGTAGCTGATCCTGCCCAGGGAAGGTGGATGGACTACTGTCTCCTCAAAGTCACTTACTGTCCAGTTTGCTCCCTTCTGTGGATCCTGTGCCTTCCCAGCACCACTGAGACAGATGTGCTCATGTCATTGCTTTCTCACCGAGCTCTCCTGGGGGAATGCAGCTCCTTCAGTCTCCAGCATTCATGGCCTCGTACTCTCCCAACAGGAGCCTTTCCAGGTGAGCACACAGGGGCCAGTTCTGCACGCACAGCTGCCAGTCTGACATGCCTTGGCATGTGCTTTCAGATCCCTTGGTGCAGGAGCTCTGCTGTAGTGCCTAAAGACAGGCATGCTCTTGGCCTAACACCGTGTACAAAGGTATATCACATCATTGGGGTAACCACTGGGGGAACTGAGGGGGCAGGCTGCAGACTCCACAGCTTAGAGAATGTCCATGGCTGTCCTTGCCTATGACCACAACCCTTTTAAAACAAACTCATCTTCTGAGTATGCCATAGTGCTTAAAATATATTTAAGTCATAGAGTTTTATGAAATTTTGATAATTTCTCAGCTTCCTAATAGTCTGTGATGCTGCTGTTAGCTTAAGTTTATCTTCTATGGAACAGATGAATGTAGTTCAGATAGAAAACTAGCACTTCTCTATCAATTCCTGTTTTACCTAAGGGTAAAAAGTTAAAAAGATCAGTGGCAAAATAATTGTAGCATCAGGGATAAAAATGAGAGTAATTATTTGTTAGCAGTGAAAGGAGATTTCTGTGAGAGTGCAGGGCTGGCTGAAGGGGAAGACTAGACTGTGACTCAGATGTAGCTGTTAAGCCTGGCTTAACCTGCTTCGAGTGCTCACTGGCTGACACTGTGTGTGCCACCAGCTGCCTATAGCCCCTATAGATTGCATATGACTCACTTGGGTCAAGCTGTTTTAGTGCCACCTCTGCAGGCTCAGCTGTAAATCCCAAACAATCCTTATCACTTACCTCTTTAAATCTCTTCATTCTTTGGATTGCATGGCCATAAAGGGATTTTTTTCAAATTATTAGATTCAGAAAGAGAAGTGGGGGAAAAAGAAATTCAAGATGCCCATAGTCAGCAGCATCTTCAGTTTGAAGGCAAAGAAGCAGCTAAATTGGGGTCAATATGCCACCTAACAAAAAGGCAGATAAATGCCTGTGTGTGTATGATTGACAGTGTGTGCAGGATCTTTTGAGAGAGGATTTTAGAAGGAGAAGTATTCCATCCAGCTGCTTTCACAAGCTTATAGCGATTTGCAAAACACCAAGGACACACCCAGCACGGGCCACTGGGATAATAACACAGATGCACGATTTTTATGGCTGCATACCAAATTTAGAAACTCCCTCTAGAAAAACAACTCAAAATGACTTTTGCTAATCCTTCTGAACACCTGGAATAGACTCAACAAGCCAGGGAACTAGAAAAGTTACTGTGTGGTTTACCAGGCCTCTTACATCACTCAGAATTAAAATTTTGAAATAAGTAGCTGAAAGAAACCTTAGACATTCATAGACACCCTGTTTGGTGTCACATTATTTAGTGCCAGTGTTGACAGTTCAGATTATAAAACAGAGAGTTTTTGTTCACAGAAAGCCCACATGCTGCATACAATAATATTTTAAATGCTTGGAAATCTGCATAGGGAATATACTTTTATATTCCACAGTTTCTGAAGGGTTCCCCACTTTTTTTCCACACTTGAGACTTTATCAGGCTGCAGCTATTTTATAGTAATATCCAACTTTTAGGTACAGATTTGAAGGTCTGATCAGACTGGTGATCAAACCCTATTTCCATGTCTAACCAACATGTATAATCTCAAGTAGACAAACTGTCTCATAACTTCAGGAGTAAGGAGCTAAACATAAATTATCTGGTGGATCAGAATTTCTATTTGTGTGATCACCAATAGCTAGTGGGAGTTTTGCTGGGTGCAGGTAATGCAGGCATGCTCCATGGAAGTGCCAAGCAGTTTTGCTTACAGCTGGTGTGTTGGTACAAGAAAGGCTGCAAATAATTTTCTCATCAGGCAACAGATTCAGAAGATGAGAGACAAAATTAGTTAACACACTAAGACACTATTAAAAAATTATTTCCAAGTGCCATTTGCTATTTGCTTAAAAATATGTTGCATTTTTAAAATTTTTCTTTTCAATAACTATTAATTAAAAGTATACAAAACGTACCAAATGTAGCATTTATGCACTCTGCATTTCTTAGGCAACTTCCTTAGCCTAACACCTTTACCTTTTTAATTTATTTTGGGATTTGGTATTTAGCATGAAGTCTTTGTACTGGGACATATTCTGGTACATTGACTTGGGCTGACTTGCAGCTAAACAATAAATTTTCCATGGAAGTAAATAGAACTACATGACCAGGAAAACACAAAGGGTGTCAGCCATACATCTAGCACCTTGAAATCTGTGATAGATCTCTTGTATTTAGTAAGGTGGTCCTAAAATCATTTTCCTTCCTAAATCAAGGCTTTGCAAGAGCTTAGCTGAGCTATGCAGGCTCAAAGGGACTTTCAGGGCACTTTTATTGGAAGTTACAGCCAGCCCAGGGAGGTCATTTAAAGTTTCCTGTCCAGACCTAGCACAACCTCCTGGCTGCCAAACCTGTCCTCAGAGCAGAACATGTACCCAGGCAATCAGCCTGTGCCAATCTGACCAACCTGCTCCAGTGGAAGATGAGGCTCTGGCACAGGTTGTCCAGAGGAGCTGTGGCTGCCCCATCCCTGGAAATGTCCAAGGCCTGGTTGGGTGGGGCTTGGAGCAACCTGAAATAGTGGAAGGTGTCCATGTCTATGGCAGGGGGTGGGACAGGATGGGCTTTAGGGTCCCTTCCAACCCAAACCATTCCATGATTCTGAGGAGCAGAGCAGCACTGTTTCTTTCTGAGCTGATGGGAAGCACATCCTCCCTCCTGTCCTTGGTGCTGGAAATGGACAGTAGTTGTACACTCAATCCATGTCTCAGACAGAGGTATGTCTGCACCACCACCCAGCCTCATGCAGACACACCACCCATATCTGGTGGGATATTCCAGTTCTCCTGTGAAGGAATAAACTCTGAAATGAAATACTAAAAATAATTTTTAAAACCCCACAATTTTCCCCACTCTTACCTGTTCATGCCAAACCTGGAGGGGTCCATAGTTTCTGCTTCTGAGGCTTTGTGTTCCTTTTCCAATTTTTCCCACATCTTGAGAACAATGCAAGTATGTTCACTATGAATGAGTGT
Source organism: Buphagus erythrorhynchus (assembly GCA_013400855.1). Taxonomy (NCBI): domain Eukaryota; kingdom Metazoa; phylum Chordata; class Aves; order Passeriformes; family Sturnidae; genus Buphagus; species Buphagus erythrorhynchus. The sequence continues at coordinate 99,729 of VZTT01067938.1, forward strand.
CCCCCAACTACTGTAGTTTGACATAAAGGTGAAAGTGGGTAAGTGAGGAGGAAAAACACAAGGGCTCAAGGCTTCACAACCTAACTGAGACTCTGTCAAGGCACCAGTGATCTCCCTGGTCCCACTTGGGTGGTGCCAAGGATGCCCCCAGTGCTCACACTCACCTCCTTGCCTGCTGCACACCAGAGCAGGAGGAGCTGCCCTTCTGATGGTCTGTCATCCCAAAGCTTCAACAGTGTAGAGAAACATCAAAATAACTCAATTCTGTTCCTTGTCCCCCCTGACAATGGTCTTGCCTGAAGTGAGGTATTTAGAGCAGATGGGAAAAACACACACTGCTGCTGGTTTGAGCAATGCTCCCATTCCAGATGTAGGAGCCAGTAAGTAAACCTGACAGCACCAAGCCTATGGGATTTTGCTTTAATTTTGTTTGTGCATGTTACTTAATTCCATATCCTGATTTTTTATGGCTTTAGGGAAGATTTACCACCATGAAAACAGTGGTGAGGGAAGGAATAAAATAAATAAATCATGGGTCATCATAGTGGGGTATTCAGTGTATAAAAATTCAATGTCACTGACAAAGAAGATTTGATTTTTTTCTTCTCTACTGCTAATTCAAGACCAGTAAGTCTTGTTTTGTGGTCATATAACCGTGCAAAAATAGCAGCTTTCAGTGGTCATTTTGTCTGAAGTGCACATTATGGGAAGGGTCAATGTGGCCTCTCCACCTTAATAACAAAAGAATGTCTGAGACAACTTTGTATGGCTTTTCAGGTGTACCTCAGAGCTGCATACAGACTTTGACCTTATGAATAACAGACACTGCAATGGAGTATCAACATTTTAACACAAAAGACTATATTCTCCAACATAATGGCTCACCAGTAGACTTTCAGAATTTTTTCTCATTGGTTGCTCAGATCCTGACTAACAAAAATGAGTTCCTACCTGAAACACAACAGCAGTAAAGCCAGCTGACTTCCTTTCAAGAAGGGTCTTCCTTTCCTTTGTAGACCCATTATTACATGCTTTCCTCTTTCAATTTTTGTATCACATTCATGAAAGCTCTATGCATGCAAAGCTAAAAATTTAAGATCTTTCATAAATGTTTAATGAAAAATATAATGAAGCATGTATTTTAAGATAGATTCTAGTAACAGTTACCTTAAAGATTTTAAAGCCACAATGCATGCCTGGGTTTTTAAAATGAGCTAACCAACAGACAGCTGCTTCTATGCAGGACATCTATGGTAGGATTGTGACAGGCTTTCATGTGATCTCACAAATTAAGCAGGGTATGGTCTTGATAAATCTTGGACTTTTCCTGAAGACTACCTGTTTCTTTCTTCCTCTTATCCATTCCCCAAGCAGAACAGACTGCTAAACTTTGGTCAGAGCCAAAATGAGCACTTCACTTAAATTTAAATAAGGCTTGGAATTGATAAAGCTTGGAAAATGCCCATATTTATATATATATTGTATGTGATTGGAGAAACGTTATTTGTTCTTATTTACTATATGAAAAGGATGACAAAACTATAGACTTCACATATAGAAGTGTGAAGTTTTAATTTTTCTAGGATACTGAACTGTTTCTGCATAGACACAGAAAATCTGTGAGTTATCTCTTCCAGCCACTTTGGTATCTCAAAGTTGCATTCCATGCCAGAAGAACTGCAATATCCACCCCAGTTATTCTGCAAGGTAACTTTGCTTTCCACAGTGGTGGATTGCTGCTCAGCAAACAACTCTGTGCCTCCCTGTCAGATATCAGTGTGACTCTTTCTAGTGGTAAAGGGAACCAGAAATGGGCTGGAAGGCAAATTGTAGTGCTAGACATCAACACCAGCTGTGAGTGTTTAAGGGGCATCTTGGTATTGAGGAATGGACTTTGTTGTTACTGAGGGTGGAAGCTGCTTGGTACTCTGCAAGGTAAGGCATGTGCAGGTTTGCAGAACTAGACTATAAGTCCTGCTAATGGTGTTTATAGAGACAGAAAAACAAACAAACAAAAAAGACCTGTGCAAAAAAAGAGGTATTTCAGTTTGATTTCTAAATCTGATTAAGTTCTGTTTGTAAAAGGAATCAAATAATTTTATATCAACACCATTTTTCATTAAGCCTATTCGGATAAGTTCAATTACACCATGTATGTCACCACCTTCATCACTGACAAGACCAAAGCAGGAGTATTCCAGCCTTCCATGAGTTTCCCAGGAGAATGCTAGAATTACTGTCTTCCTGCAGCTTTCAAACACTGGCCTATCAGTTTTCTCTGGTTTAACAAACCAAACACTTCTTGAAACAGAAATTCCTTTATCATTATTTGCCACACTTCAGTTATTTTAACACTTGATTTTATTTTTATAAATTTTAATATCCCAGAATGTGTTTTCCACCATATAACAAGATGCCCGTAGAATAAAGTGATTTGAGACAAGAAAGAAAATCCTCATTGTGCAGTAGTTTGCTGCAAAAATTCTGGAAAGCAGTGAATGTCCAATGAAAATGAAATGTAAATTTGCTAGTATGGCCTTTACAATAGGACACATGAGGCCTGTGAGGCATTTCTGTTCTCCATGAGCCTTTCTTTGGTGTAAGAAAGTTGAATACTACAGGTAAATTAGGTAAACTACAGATGTAACAGTCTTCAAGATATCCTACTGTTACATATCGAGTGTTGCCTCACTGAAAGATTATTAAAAATTATTGCAGTGGACCAGTCATATAGCAAATAAGATATGTGTCAAAATCAGATTTCTCTTGCCCAGTGAATAGTAGGAATTTGCAGGAGGGTGGTGCTGGCTGCTGGTGCTGATCTCTGAATGGCATCCCAGGCAATATCTGCCCTCCTTCTGCTGAAGCCTAATGATTCACTGCTGGCTTCACAGCAACCATCCCAGCTGGCAGGTAGGGGAGGGTGTGATCCAAGGCTTTGCTGGTGTTCCCCCATCACTATGGCATAGAGGGATGGGGGCCATGCCCCCACTCCTCTCTCAAGCAGGCATTTAGCCCGAGGCATGCTCTGCCCTTGTGTGAGTCACGCCTCAACTCACCTATCCCACCACTTTCATTCCTGAGCATGCCAGCAAGCACACTGCATAGGATATCAGGCACTTTTTTGGGTGAGCTCCTCTGCTTTTCATTTGGTGGGAATGAACACGTGGCTGTGTGCAGCCCCAAGGTTCAGAGCCCCAGCAGAGGGGAGAGCACCACAGGGCTGTGCCACGCAGCCTTACTGGATTTCTGCTTCAGTAACACATGTGCAGAACAACGATTTCCCAAAGCCAGGGTGGAAAACAAAACGGAAAGCCTAAACATATGCAGATGGCATTCAGAGCCCAGGACACTCCTGCCAATTTCTGCAACTGATACGCACTCAAAATATTTACTCAGGAATTCTTAATTAAGTCAGCCATTTGGTAGTGGTGTATGGTTTCAGATGTGTCGCAGTGTCACTACAAAATACCTAGGTGCTTACNNTCCTGCTAACAAAGAACCCACTATGTGGATTTTTTGTCAGAGATGGTGGGGCAAGTTTTGGTACAGTGTGCCAAAAAGCTGCACAACTCCCCTGCTGTTAATGGGGTTCATGTGGCTAAGTCCCTTCATTCCTGTAGAAAACAAACCCCCTGCCCAACAGCTGTTTCAGGTGAATATCAAGAAGCAGAGCTGGGGTGGGATCACAGTGACCCTGTGGTTGCCTATCCAAGGGCTTGCAGTAAGGCTGGCTCAGTGGGAAGTGCATACTGTGCTGTTGTGCAGCCAGGAAATGCAAGTGAGGGAGAAGAAGAAGTTCTTGAAGCCAGTCCTGGGCCCCAATAAAATGTAATTTGCTCAGGGAGCACAGGTTGGCAGAGAATTTTTAAAGGAATTTTTAGGGTTTTTTTAGCCAAAGGTTAAAATCAACTTGATTAAGTGTTTCATCTGTATGCAATATGTTATTGGTTTAATCTCTTATTTTACATCTTTTGTCATGTATTTGTCAGAATGGTATATTAAGCTCCTTGGAGAAATCTCAGTGCATATCTGTGCCAGGAGCTTGGGGACAACTCCAAAGATTGGTTAGTTACTGTTCTTCATCTATAATCAGACAGTTTTGTTTCATAATTTTATCAAAATTCAGATTCTTTTCACAAGAATAAAATTTAGATTTTTTTCTTCTTGTGTGCTTGTACAGCTGTCCATCACTAGGATTTACTCTATATATTTTCCACTCATCCAAAGACTGTAAACTGCAGTTCACATGATGACCTTCTTATATGTAAAATTAAGCAGAAGTTGCAAGGACATGATAGCATTTGAAATCAATGAAATAACTTGAGCTCAAGTTAAGTGAATGCTTGCTTTTGCAAATATAAAATGGAGACTCAAGCAACCAGGAATGAAGAGTGTATTTCTATTCCAACAAGCAGTTCTTAAAACTCAAGTGGCCTTGGTGTTTAATTTCTGAAGCATTACAAAGACCTTTACTTTTATGTGTTCCTTAGAATATCTAATAATTTTAATTTCACTTCGTGAAAAGGGAAGCTGGAATTGCTTAGGTTCTACAGAGGAGATACAACTGTAACAGGAAATACATTTGGAGGGAGAAGTTTCTCTTTTTGTGACAGGATTCATCTGTCTTTGCATAAGTAAGCAAGCATTATTTCAGAAAATAGGCTGAAACTTGTCTCCCACTGGCATGAATTTCTGCTTGCTGTGACACAGTCCTAGTTATTTTTTCAAAGGATAAAAAACCTGATGTTTCAAAATTCTTATGCAGAAACCAAGCCTCCCAAAATCTTGTTCATCAGGTTTAATTTGATGGAAGATTGAACTGCAAGGTCCTATCAAAGCCCAGATCTGAGGGTTTTTTTTTTGTTTGTTTGAATATGTTTTGGTTTGTTTGTTTGTTGTTGTTGGGTTGTTTGGGTTTTTCCTGTGGTTTTTTTGGTCATTGTGTTTTTGTTGTTTTTTTTTTCTTGTCATTTTTTAAATTTGGGCATAACTGTTTATAGATATTGCTCAATTTCAGTGCCGGTGTTTCCCTTGGATTAATGGCATAAGCATGAAGAAATGTGAAATCTCTCCATATGCCAGACACTAATGCCAATTCCTTAGGAAATGTGCCATTATTCCACTAACTCTGTTTATGTGCATAAGCCATGTGGATGATGTCTAATTGGATAGCCCATGTGGATGACCCAGCAGAACACTGAGCCATGTGGAGACTGTCCCATGACTGGGACCTGACAATTGCAGGATGGTTGCAATTACTGTAAACTGCATCAGAAATCTTAACAAAATGCCACATTCAGGAGTTTCTGGTGATAAGAATCAAGGCAATTTGCACCACAAAGAAAGATTAGATGAAAGAAGATGCCAAATGTGGCAAGGAGGATCGGCCTTTTGACAGCTATAGAGTGAAACAATTTTCATCTTTGAAAAAAAAATAATGTAGCTTTCAACCTGCCAAGGGGCAGGAGCACAGCACAGCCCTCTCAAATGTGTGATGGATACACAAACTGAGGGACGCCACAAGAAATAGAGGAGAGGAAGCTTGAAATGCTGTTGGGTGCATTTCTTTAATAAAAATAAAGTTTTCCAAAACCTCAGTTTCATGATTCAGCATTTCTTTTGGCACTGTAACAATTTAAAAGTATGCTAAACAAGTCTGAGGGAATATGCTGGTAAGTCCAGGCCAGAGAGGGGAAAGTTTCTGGAAGTAATAACAGAAAAACTAAGACCCCTTCCACCCCCAGTGATTGCAGTTTAATTGTTATAATACACTTCACAAGCACACAATAATTATGACACCCTCCCAATACCTTCTGAAGCAGATATGATCATGCTTATTTTCTGGATGAATAAAGTGACCCACTGTATTAAAACACTTTGACCAAGGCCTGCTCCAAAAAACGATGGGAGACCAAAGAATATACTCTTTAACCTAATTATGAGACAGCAGTGACGTGTATGAAGGAAGCAACTTAACTGAAAATTATACGTTTAGATGCTGTGGCCAATTCTTGCTTTCCTTTGTTTTGAAATTTGTAAGGTTTTGCTGCTTAACTTGAGAATAGTTAGTGGAAACTGTGGAAACCCACCAGTTTTAAAAAAATTATGTCAGGAAGTTATTGCACAGTTTTTATCGGGTTTTTAATTTTTAAAAAAGTATTTATATAACATACAAACAGCTTTTAGATGTAATTTTTGCTAGTAAGTTGGTGGCATAGCCTCAGTAACTTGATGACCGTCAGACCAGAACTGTGTGTCTTGTGCATAGGCCAAATATCAAATAGAATTTTGAATGCCTTGTGCATGTCTCTTTCTTAGGAGTCAACACCAGATTTCCTCAGAGTTAGATTTTCCTGGAAGGGTCAGTGTCTGAAGCAGCAGTGGAAATGGGTTACCAGATGGGAAGGTCTTGCAGGATGCTTGGGCACCTGGTCTGTCCCAGGAAACTGGGCAAAGCCAGGTGGAGGGGATGGGGTAAGAATGGGGCACAGCATTTTAGTGTCTTCAAAGAGTGTATGTTTCTGAATTTGACACATCATCTATTAAGGAAAGATGTTTTCCTTTGTGCTTTACTGCAATATTTTCAGAATGTCCACCCTACTTTGTGTGGAAAGTGGATGAAGTCAGAGAGAGAAAAGCTCCATGACCTTTCAAAGAAAATAACATTTTTACTTTTCAATATTGAAAAGTGTCTGATTTAAAAAAAAAAAAAAAAGGATTGATACTTTCCTCCGACATTTTCATTAGCTT